>JAFEMH010003422.1:0-267000 GCA_022495995.1 Adenophora triphylla var. japonica
ATATATATAAACATATATCTATATATACATATGTGCATATACTCCTACATGTATATGGGAATTTGGCCTGCTGGCTTGAGCTCATGGCTTCCAACCTGGAGGTCATGGATTCAATCGAGCCCGAATTTGGGCAAGTGCATCCAACCCCAATGGCACAAGGCCCAAAATTTTTAGGGCCCCCAAAATATTTAGTTTATTTATATAAAGTATTAAACCCAAAATTATTGTGGAAAGAACTAAGTGCTCGGTGGCTAACCCACTCTCATTAAATCTTGTTGGCCTAAGTTCGAATCCTTGAGCCAACATTACCGTTGGTTTTTCTTTATTTGACCTTTCTTCTCATTTTGGGCTTTCCCCTTCCTCTCATTATTTTTACCGTTAGTTTGGGCTTTTGTTTCATTTCTTTTTTAACCTTATTTTCATTCTATTTATCAACCTTAAGTAAGTAGAATGTTTGATATTTTTTAAGTATAAATATATTTTAAATAATTATTTGTAATCACATTTAAACATTATTGCATTCATTCAATTGTGTATTTTTTTTTAATATTAAGGCCCCAATATTCACATTTAGCATGTGGCCCCTCGTAAAGTATTGAGATCGGCTGGATTCGATCCCCCCAGAAGTTAGAGGGAAGGCTATTTATCTCCTAGGCGCTTCTATGCGTGCATGTGTGTGTGTGTGTGAGTAGTGGAAAAAAATAAAAATAAATGCATACATACATACATATATATATGTGTGTGTATGTGTATGTGTATGTGTATGTGTGTATAATACATATATACTTGTATTTATATAATCATATTGACGCAGTCGATGCATTTACCTTGCAATTTGAATAAAAGTAGCAGGTTTTAGGATTTTATTTTCTAAAAAGTTAGGGAAATTATATAGTCGATCCGACCTAAAATAAATGATCGTTGAAATAAGGGCCATTTGAAAAGTTAATTTTTAATCCAAAAAAATAATAAAATTGTTTCCTATTTATTTTCAAATCTTTTTGCAAAAAATAGTGAATTATGATTTTTTGTTAAAAATATATATATTTAGTGACAAAGACCAAGCTCGAGCTCGAGCTCGGATCGTTTAAGCTCGATCTCGAGCTCGGCTCGTTTACGCTCGAGCTTGGCTCGTTTAGACTCGAGCTCGGCTCGTTTAGGCTCGAGCTTGATTACAACTCGAATTAGTGTTTGATAAAGCTCGTTTGATTTCAGTTTTTTTTCAAAAAATAAGTCCAAGCTCGAGCTCGTTTCGTTAATACTCGAGTTCGAACAGCTCGCGAAAAGCTCGCGAACAGCTCGCAAAAAGCTCGCGAACAGCTCGCGAAAAGCTCGAAACTCAATTCGATCCGAGCTCGAACGGTCATACTGGGCTCGAGCTCGAGAAAAGCTCGAGCTTGATAAATTTATACGAGCTCGAAACTTCAAAGCTCGACTCGGCTCGTTTACAGTCCTACTTGTGTATTAAGATATTGACAAAACCAATGAAATCAGGTGCACCTCTCATTGGTAAGTAAACAAGTGGATTTTTAAGAAAGAGTTCATAATATATCTATATATATATATATATACATATATATATATATACACATAAATAAATGTATATATATATATATATAATGGTTCAAGCGCACGACACACTTTAGTTCACTTCTTTTTCCCTCCCAAATTTGCAATTAGACATAATAGAGACTAAGTATATTCTCAAGCTTTCATCACTTCAGCTTTCTTGAACATCTCTTCATGTTCCATTGGAGAGATCTCATCCACCTTTTTCAAATATTTTTGAGTTGAAATAGTTTTTGAAGGTGTTTCATTTTTAGACGAATAAATGGGACGAGAGTAAGAACTATTTTCAATCTTATAACTAGGAGTGAGTTTCACATTATCATCCTCACTAATGATCCTAGCTTTGGTTTTCTTAGAAGCAACCTCTTCATTCATATCAAGCGAATCGAATGACGCATTATCTGAATCATCAGAAGCATCCTTAGCAACAAGGCAGAGATTAACCTCTTCAGTTTCATCTTCGCTTTCTTCATCAAAATCAGTTTCAATCCAAGTAGCTAGCTCTTTTGAGTTCTCTTCCTCAGCAACCATTCCCTTACGACGAGAAAAATTCGCAGGGAATGTTTTCTTTTTCATGTATTCAAATCTTGGCTGTGGACACTCAGAAGCAAAGTGACCAGGTTTTCTACAGTTGTAGCAGACGAGGTCACTCTTTTTCTTTGCATCAGCAGCCTTAGAAAAAGTTGCTGGAGGTTTGCCTTTTGAAAATGGTTTTGAGGTTTTTCAAAATTTTTGAAACCTTTTTACAAACATGGCAAATTAATCATCATCCATATCGATGAGTGATGAGGTTGAAATAGAGGAATCTGAGGTTTGCTTAGATGAGGAAGGTTTCTCCACATGTTCAATCACAGACATAGAAAGTGTTTTGACTTTTCCTTCAACCTCTTCAATATGATACATCTTGAGTTCATAGACTTTAAGTTTTGCATACAAGTTACTTAGAGTCCAAGTATTTAAATCTTTAGAGTCCTCAAGAGATGTGTCTTTATTAACCCATCTTGAACCCAAGGCAGCAATAAATGTTATATAGATTTCTTTGTCAGTTAAAACCTTTCCAAGAGATGGACAAGAATTTACTACCTCAACATAGCGATCATAAGTTTGACACAAGGTTTCATTGGGTTTCCTTTTGAAGTTGTTGTATCTCCTTTCAACAACAAATTTTTTGTTTTCCTTGCAGAGATCATCACCTTCAAGGTAGTTTTCAATTGCATCCCACATCTCTTTGGAGGTTTTGCATTTCATGACTTTTTGAAGGGTTGAAACAGTCATGGTTTCAGTGATGATATGTCTTGCTTTATGATAAGTGACTATTATATAGTCATTTATCCTTTTATTTCATAGTCATTTCCTTAGTTTTAGTATCATTTAGGTTGCATTTAGTTTATTTTTAGCTTCTTTTGTTATATACCCTCGATTTTACGCTTTTTGGTATATATTGTACATTTAGACAGGTTTTAGAGTCTATTTATGATCAATGGATGTTTGAAGATATCTTAGTGCAAAGCCATGGAAGAACAACAACAAAATCAAGCATACATACCAAAATCCAGCCAGAGCGGCCGTGCTCTTTGAGTAGGAGCGCCCGTGCACTTGGGCCTTGCCAGGGCAATTTTGGCCCCAAAACCCAGAGCGGCCGAGGCTTGACAAATGGAGTGGCCGAGCAATCCTGGCCAGAGCGGCCGTGCACAATTGCCCAGTTCAAACCAAATTTGGCACCAAGTAGACACGGCTGTGTAGATCTCTTAGCTCGGCACCACTTTGAAGAGTCTCCTCCATATTATAAATAGACCATTTGTAATCAGTCTTAGAATATCAGGAACCATCAGAGATACCAGAGAATAGTATACCAAAGTTTATAATACATTATATACAATTCTTTATCATTATTTTCCAAAGTATTTGAAGATTCAAGTATTCATTATTCTTGAAGTACTCTTTGGGAAGGAAGCAATAAAAGTTCAAGTGTTATTTTTCACCGTCATCTATTTATAATCATAAGTTTTTCTTCTCTTTATCTTTTCTTATTATGTATGCTTATTTGTTTATAATGGCTAGTGAGTAATCCCCCTTGTTCTCGGGGTTGGAAACTTAAAACGCCAGTTGTTCATCATCCTTTATAAAAGTCTTGTCTTCTATCTTCATCTAAACAATTTTTTTATATCAATCTCAAAATGAATTACATTTTGGAGACGACCAACTTGTATGATTCAGCCAATCGAGAGAAGTACCTAGCGGAGAATCTCGATTGACGGAACCATATAAAGAAACTAGGTTTCATTGATCACGAGAGTAGTTCAATGGCCTAGGGATGTTCCTTGAGCGAAAAGTGTGTTAACTTTCGAACTTAATGGATCCTTGCTAATTATGGTCATCTAGAGATAAGTCGGAATGCTCATTCGTGACAGACGGAAATATCATAAACGGAAATCTCAAAGAGATAGGGCATAATTAGTGAAGGGTACAACGCTACTGTCTTGATCGTGAGAAGTAGTGTAAGCCTAACGTACCATCCTTGATTTTTATGAAAACCTATATTTTCAAAGACATGACTATATGATGAATATTTGGCTAAATGATTTCCAATCCCGAGAATGCTTCGTTTATAAGAGTTTTATTAAAATACTTTTCTGCGTATGTTCTATTCTTTCCTTAAATCAATTTTTATTTCTCCCAATTTCTTTTATAGTTGTAGTAAAAACAATTTCATTCCAAAGTAAACTGTTTCCTTGTGGGATCGACTCGTACTTGCACCCGCTATATTTCAATAGCCCGTGCGCTTACGGAAAATAAAATAAACCGTTAGGTTTCGACCAAACAAGTTTTTGGCACCGTTGTCGGGGACAACAGTTTACTTTTTGTTTTTGTCTTTACTACATAATTTCGTTTTATTTATTTATTTTATTTTACTTGTTACTTTCGATAATCTGTTATGTTTAATCTTCTTTTGAGTGTTTTTATAGTGTATGAAACGGGCTCGGATCTTCTTTGACAACTTTGATTCAGAACCCGAACAAAGCTTTCACAAAAGATTAAGAAAACTCAAGAAGACGTTAAATAAACATATGGCGGAAGGAGATTCACAAACACCTACTAGGATCCCACGGGACTTTGTAAATCCAAGTACCCCGGAAACTAGATCCCACATTGCTGTGCCGAATGCCAACGCGGTCAACTTTGAGATTGAGCCGCAGCTTTTGCATATAGTTATGAACAACCAATACAAATGACACCGATTTCGAAGACCCTCATCTCCACATCCAAACATTCTTGGAATACTTTGCTGACACCACTCGTATCCGAATGTTACACCTAAACAATACGGATGCGCCTTTTTCCTTTCTCTCTTAAGGATAAGGCGAAGCAATGGTTGAACTCGGTCCCTTAAAACTCACTAACAACATGGGATCAAGTTCAAGAAGCATTCCTTGGGTCTTTTTTCCCACCGAGCAAAAAAGCCCAAATGCGCACAAAGATCACTAACTTTTGTCAAACGGGAAATGAGACTTTGTACGACGCATGGGAGCGGTTCAAGGAACTTCTCAGAATATGCCCCCACCACGGGCTTGAAAAGTGATTAATTGTGTACACTTTCTATAATGGTCTCACATATAGAACAAGGGAGACAATTGATGCCGCCGCAGGAGGTGCACTAATGAATAAGATGGTGGATGAAGCATACGACTTGATAGAGAACATAGACCTGAATCACTATCAATGGTTCAATGAGAGGGAAAAACCGCAGGGGATTCCATGTAAGTACAATGTTGATGTCATTAATATCTTCTCCTCTAAAGTTGATATGCTTCTTAAAAAGTTTGAAAACTTTAATGTAAATCCCGTGGCCAACATTAATGTTGTTTGTGAACTATGTGGGTCAAACTCACACAATACAAAATGTTGTGAACTGCTTGACACTACTTCTAGTGATCAAGTAAATTTTGTTAATTCTTATGGGGAAAATGGTGGTATCTATTCAAACACATACAATCCCGAATGGATAAATCACCCTAATTTTTCCTATAAGAATAACAATATTTTAAACCCGCAATCTTCTACACAACCACCGGGATTCACACAAAAGAATTTCAATGGCAATTCTAGTGCTTTCTCTCCCCTTAAATCTAAATTGGATCTTATTATGGATTTTATTGTTGAAAATAAGAACGAACAAGAGAAGACCAATAATGAGTTAAGGGAATCTATTAAGTCGTTGAATGCTAGGTTTGATAATTTAGCCGCCCACAATAGAATGCTTGAAAATCAACAAGCACAACAAGTCGGCACCTCGCATAGACCACAAGGGAGTTTTTACGGTCAATCACAAAGGCCAGATGAGCATGTTAGTGCGGTAGAAACTAGGAGTGGAAAAGAAATTTTAGATCCCCTTCCTATAGAAAATATCAAACCGGGTAAGGAGAACGTTAGTCCAACCCTACCGATGGTTGAGACTAACGAAGATGTTGAAAATGGGGCAGAATCCCCTAAGATTTCTAGAAATTTTGACCCTCCAATACCATACCTTCAAAAGTTGGTAAGAGCTAAACTCGACAAACAATTTGCAAAATTTTTAGAAATCTTAAAATCTATTTATATCAACATACCTTTTACCGATGCCCTTCAACAAATACCGTCTTATGCTAAGTTCTTAAAGGATATTCTTGCAAATAAGAAGAAGCTTGAGGAGAATGAGATTGTCGCTTTAACAGAAGAAGTAAGTGCCATTTTACAAAGAGAACTTTCTCCTAAATTAAAAGATCCCGATACTTTCTCTATTCCTTGCAACATAGGTAAATACAATGTTGATAATGCTTTGTTAGATCTTGGGGCAAGTGTGAGCCTCATTCCGCTTTTGGTAGGTAAGAAACTAGGTATGTGGGAAATGAAACTCACCACTATTTCTCTCCAACTAGCAGATCGCTCCATTAAATACCCGGTGGGTATTATGGACGATGTCCCTTGTCAAATCGGGAAATTGATCATCCCGGTCGACTTTGTAGTCCTTGAGATGGAGGAAGATCACCAAATTCCAATCATTCCAGGAAGACCTTTTCTTGCACTTTGCCCAGTGCAGTAATAGATGTAAAGAATGTCACTCTTTCTCTAAACATTGAAAATAAGAAGATCGAATTTAAAAACTTAAATCTCAAGAAATCGTGCCATGAAGTTGACACTCCTGAAAATGATAGCAAAAAGGGTGAAAAATCACAAGCCAAGGACTCAAAAATAATAATTAAAAAGCCCTTAAATAATAGTGGTGTAAAAAAGTATGCACCCTATGCAGCATAATAAGGTTGAAAAATCAAAGGATAGGGGGCCTAAGAAGAAAAGCACACCGGGATGTCACATACGCATCAATCATAGGAGCTCGATCACGCCAAAGGGCAAGGAATGGCGAGTTGTTAAGGATAAGAGACCATTACAATACCACTCACCGTCCATTTTTACTGAAAGAAAGGGGTCGAGCTTATGACCTTAAACAAGCATCATCGAAATAGTAAACCGATGGATTATTTTCTTATTTATCATAATTTTGTTTATTCTTTTCCCCCGCCGCATGCTTATCTTTTTACTCTTTGTCCTTGAAACATTGATGACAATGTTAGCCTCAAGTGTTGGGTGGGTATTTATCTATACTAGTGGTAAGCCCGTGCTATGCACGGGTTGCATTTTACAATTTTTTCTTTATTTTGATTAATAAATTAAAGTTATTTAATTATAATTTTAAATAAAAAATGTTTTATTTATTTATTGTATTTAGTTTGAATAAACTAATAAACTATTAATATTTTTTTCCTATAATGTTGTCTACTTTATACTTTTTTTAAATACAAAAATGGAAGTCAAGTACTCTCGATCAAATGGATACTGTATATAGATTTCTTATTTAATTTGAGCTATTAGTATTGAATTATATAATATATATTTTTTAAGGTGGAAAATTTATATTTAAAAAATAATACTCTAACAAAGAAAGAATTCAATATAACAAAATATATCATCTTTTTGTTAACCCAATTTCAAATGACCCAATGATTAAATATTTCATATTCTTTATATTTATGCTATATATAGACTTACAATAATATTTTGTATAATAACTATAAATAATCTCTCGTACACAATTCCAATCAAATTACTATTCCTTTCACTCATTCTCTATGTTACTTTAATTTAACACCTCTCTCCTACCTCACTTTTCCTTAATCACCATGCCCAAAATGTTAGTCCGATTTGTGATGAGACGGAGGAAGTATATTAGAATACATAGATAACTAAAAAACAAAAAGCGTTATGTGTGTGAGTCGTAGGACTTCAAAATGTCCTACTCAATCCTAGCTACACCTAGTCATGTAGGTTAAAAATTGTCCAAAACAATATTTATAAAGCAAGTGGATAAAAAGTAGGTTAGGTAAGTAATTATTTTTTTTTCTAATTATAAAATTTTATGAGTATCAAGGGGTTCAAAACTCTTTTCACCTTTTGCACTTTTAGTAATAAATCGAAGGGTGAACTTTAAATTGATATTTTTAAAAAGAAAATTGTAAACTTTAAACTGAAACGGAGAGAGTAGTAACTACAACTTATTATTAGTTATACTTGAAGCTAATTATAAAAATTATTAATTTCCTACTATTATAACTTACATAATATATAGTAATTTATATATTAATTAATATTATTAATTTATTTTAATTAACTTAATAGTTAACAATTATAATTAATTTTCATAGTTAACAATTATAATTAGCTGTTATAATTAACAATTATTAGTTAACTATTATAGTTATCAATTATAGTTACTTACTAATAATTATAATAATTAACTATTAATAGTTAACTAATACAATTAACAATTATAGTTAACTATAATTGATCACTATAATAGTTAACTATTAATAGTTAATTATTAATAGTTAACTATTATAGTTAATAATTATACTAACTATTAATATTTTACTATTAAATTTATCTAATATAGTAACTAATATATATTATCTAATACTATTAGTTAATAACAAAGAATATGAAAAGTCACACATTTAAGGAGTATATGGTGATATGACTTCACAAATGAAGATCTTTACAAAAAAATTGTCCACATGGTATTACCATAGGCCTCCTCACCTACTTTAAATATATATAATATAGATTTTCTTGCTTTCTAGTTTAAAATTTAATGCTTTCTAGTTTAGTTTTTCATTTTTAACATAGTTGCATTTTCTTTTCTTTATGTATGCACATTTAGTATATACTCCCTCCGTCCCGGTCGAAGCGTCACTTTTTACCCAAAATGGCGTCCCGTTTATAGCGTCACCCTTTCCTAAAAAGGAAACTTTTATTAATATTTTATTATCCAATCCACTATTCCCTCTACTAATTCTCTCTCCTTTACACTCACAACACTTTTAAAATTCACTATTTCCTCCACTAATTCTCTCTCCTATTTTTAAATTACACTCACAACATTTTTACTTCCCACACTTTTTCTTAATTTGCGCGCCACCCCTAAAAGGGTGACGCTTCTACCGGGACGGAGGGAGTATATAAAAAAAATTCCTATGATAATTCATATTATTAATCCTTACACTTGCTATTTACTCTAGAATAATGCCTTTATCTTTTTTCTTATATTTTTCTTATATTTTCTATAAATTTAGAAATAAATAGAAAGAAAAATATAAGAATATTTTTAGAAAATAATTAAAAGCCTCATAAGTTAATATAGCAATATATAGGATTTTGTCAAGAAAAGCATTTATTTATTTAGATTGAATCCTTATTTGATCAGTTTTAAACACTTGATTGTTTTTGGGGAAAATTTTGAAAATCTTATTTCTTTAAATGTACATTTCAAATATTATTGATGTTTATTCTCCTATTAGAAACATTCATATTGTTTTGCATCCCTTGAATCACATCCCTTCATAAAAATCCCATATTTCCATTTCCACTAATCAAGTCAAGGCTAAACATTCTATTTTATTGCTCAAGAGTGACTATGTCACCAAATCTTAAAAGCAAAAAGAAATTTATTACTTTCTAAGTAACTCAGGGCACGACGTTCGCCGCGACGATGCTTCCTTTTCAAATATATATATATATATATATATATATATATATATATATATATATATATTAAAGTTGGTGAGGAGGGTTATGGCTTCGCCACGTGGACAAGTTTAGGCAACTCTTAATTTTGAAGAAGCCACGTCATCACTATCCCAAAATCTATATGACTTTTGATATTCTCCTTATTAGCTAATGCTATTAGTTAATAATAATAGTTATTATATAGGTTAACTATTACTATTAATTGTATTAGTTAACTATAATAGTTACTATATAAGTTAACTATTACTATTAATAGTATTAGTTAACTATAATAGTTACTATATATGTTAACTATTACTATTAATAGTATTAGTTAACTATAATAGTTACTTTATAAGTTAACTATTACTATTAATAGTATTAATTAACTATAATAGTTACTATATAAGTTAACTATTACTATTAATTGTATTAGTTAACTATAATAGCTACTATATATGTTAACTATTACTATTAATAGTATTAGTTAACTATAATAGCTACTATATATGTTAACTATTATTATTAATAGTATTAGTTAACTATAATAGTTACTATATATGCTAACTATTATTATAAATAGTATTAATTTACTATATAGGTTAAGTAATAGTATTATAGTTACAATATATGTTAACTATTACTATTAATAATATTAATTAATCATAATAGTTACTATATATATATATATATATATCAAAGTAGGTCGTTAATAATGCCAATGAGCATTTAGCTTAAAGACGTACTTTTCTCGGGAAGGTTAAGGGTTGGAACCCCTACATTGTATTTAAAATATTGTAATTTGAAAAGAAATAGGTCGTTAATTTTTTTCATTCACTTTGTTAACGCCCATAAAAAATGTTGCATACTGACATAAATTATGACATCAAAAATAAATGACATAAAGTATGAACATCAAAAATAAAATAGCAAAAATTGCTACATTGTTAGTCACAACGCAATTCCTAATAAACTTATGTGCAACAAAGTTATTAAAATTGAACACAATTTTTCTAACTTTATAAATGTTAATGTTTTGATTCATTTATAATATACTTATATTATAAAAAATAAATCATGATATTAGCAAATTAGCTTCCCGTGCGGAGCACGGGTTACCTACTAGTGGTAATGATATTCAAAAGTATTCTTGATCTAAGTATTAGGAACATGGGGTTCGCAGCCACAATGTCTCCTACTTGAAAGGATCAAAAATAGCTTGAAGTCTTTTGCAAAATATAACACGTAATAAAGATATGATAATTTGTTAAAGCCTTGATAAAATTTTCCACTATCATCCTCCATTTTTCGCCCTTGTGATTCAGAATGCATTCCAAATCTATGAATACTTCTAGTTTGTGAATAAATGTTCATTCTTTTTATTTGTACATTTTTAGCAATAAAAGTCATTTTCACAAAACCACTCTAAAGAGTGAAGCTTTTTATTTCTCCAAGATTCATCCTTCTAATATGCTTTGCTTGTCCATATCAAATAAATCAAGGATGTTACTTTTAACCGTCACAAAAATGTAAAAAAGAAAATCACACATAAAAGACAGATTACTATCCTTAAACTACACTACTCCACTAATCCAAATAAATTTAATTTTTTTTTTCGATTAAAAAAAATTGTTTTTTTAAGAAATAGTTTTGTGGTATTTTTCCTTTGTAATTTTCATGAAAAAAATATATTAATATTCTTGTTAGAGTTGGTCTTATGAAAAATGCGTTTTTCCTGTCACTTAGAAAAAACGTGTTTTGTGTTTCCCCGTTTATGCCAGTGCCTGTTTAACAAAGTGCCAGTGTGATAAAGTGCAAGTGCATGTGTAACAAAATGCCAATGAAAAAAGTGCCAGTACCAATTTAACAAAGTGCCAGTGTAACCGGCAGCCGGCACTTTGTTAAGCGACACTGGCACTTTTACAAGGGCACTTTTATATACATGAACTGACACTCTTCACACTGGCACTCTCTAACACTAACACTGGCACTTTGTTACACTAATATTTTTGCTGGCTCTCAAAAACACAAGCACTGGCATTCAAAAAAATATGGATTGGCATTCAAAATCACGTACACTGGCACTCAAATACACATACACTGGCACTCAAAAACACCTTTGGTAATCATTTTTTCTTGACATTAAAAAAATATGGACTGGCATTCCAAAAACATGTCTTACGGCATTCAAAATTACGTACACTGGCATTTTCAAATTCACAAAACGCAAAAGCACTGATTTGTTCTGTACCACAGATTGTACTGGCATTCCACAATATATAAACTGGCATTTGAAAACTAGAGCACTGGCATTCAAAACCCAGGTGAGGACCGATTCAAATAGAGAGAGGGATTTGCTGGGTTTATGTCTAATCCGGAGAAGGAGATCGTTGCTGAGGACGGTGAAGAAATTGTTGATGGCTTTGGGGCTCACCTTTCATTGTGAAAGAAAAACTATCAATCGGAGCTTCTGATTGAAAAACGGCTATAAGAAAGATACAATTTCGTCGACGGTGAACTTCATCGGGAAGGTTATTGCCGATTCGATTTGGGTAGAGATGGATAGAGCGTTGTTTTGGTTGAAGATGATTGAGAGAGAAATTGGGTTGTTGTTTGGTTTCGAGGTGATTGAGGGAGAGATATGGGTGAGGAAGCTTGGCCGGAGAGGGATTGGGTTAGGTTTCAGGTGGGGAAGAAGCGATTAGGGAGAGCGAACTCACCATGGACAACGTTTAGAGAGAGAGAGCGATCTCTGTTTACGTCTTCTCTGTTTGCGTCTAGTGAGAGAGTCCAGCTTAGAGAGAGAGAGAGTACTCCTTTACAAATGAAAAACACGTTTTTTGTTAAGCTTAAAAATGCGTTTTTACAAGTTTTGGCTTCTTGTTATTCACCTATAAATTGTTTTGACGTAATTAATATTAACAAGACTTGTAAACAAAGTAATAAAAATTAGGCGATAAAAATATATAATAATAAAAATTCTAAAAAAAAAATAGATAATACTATTGAACATATTTAACATAAATAAACTGAAGCTCATCCAAGAATATTTCATATCTCTCCTCATTTTTTTATAAAATTTTACATATTACGTCAAAAAGTTCATTCAAATTTTATTCAAAAAAATTAATATATTTTGACTATAAGACTTTTCATTTATTTTATTTTTATATTGCACTTCGGTGCATTCTTAACGAAATTGTTTTCAGATTTTTGGACTAAAAAATTTCGGGCAAAAAACAATTTCTATTCAGAACACCCTTCCTTCTTTATTATTCTCTCCGTTCTCCGTGCTTTTTTTGGAACAATAGGAAGATAATCGTTTCTCATCTTCAACATAAAAGACTCACATATCTAAAAAAAAAAAATTACGTCTTACATCTCTTTTAATTTCTGTCTCTGCAAAGGAGTATCATCTACCTTTCTTATCAACAATCAAAAACTACTCTTCCAAATCAAAAAAAAAAAAAAAAAAAAAGGAAGAAAACCACATCTTGGCCATTATTCATTCATCGACTCCTCCACCTCCCCTTACTTCAAGGCCTTCATTTCGTTGATTCAACCTGCTTCAAATCTATCTATATATATATATATATATATATATATATATATATATATATTAAAGTTGGTGAGGAGGGCTATGGCTTCGCCACGTGGACAAGTTTAGGCAAACTCTTAATTTTGGAGAAGCCACATCATCACTATCCCAAAATCTATATGACTTTTGGTATTCTCCTTATTAGCTAATACTATTAGTTAATAATAATAGTTATTATATAGGTTAACTATTACTATTAATAGTATTAGTTAACTATAATAGTTACTTTATAATAGTTATTATATAGGTTAACTATTACTATTAATTGTATTAGTTAACTATAATAGTTACTATATATGTTAACTATTACTATTAATAGTATTAGTTAACTATTATAGTTACTATATATGTTAACTATTACTATTAATAGTATTAGTTAACTATAATAGTTACTTTATAGGTTAACTATTACTATTAATTGTATTAGTTAACTATAATAGTTACTATATATGTTAACTATTACTATTAATAGTATTAGTTAACTATAATAGTTACTATATATGTTAACTATTACTATTAATAATATTAGTTAACTATAATAGTTACTATATATGCTAACTATTATTATAAATATTATTAATTTACTATATAGGTTAAGTAATAGTATTATAGTTACAATATATGTTAATTATTACTATTAATAATATTAGTTAATCATAATAGTTACTATATATATATCAAAGTAGGTCGTTAATAATGTCAATGAGCATTTAGCTTAAAGACGTACTTTTCTCGGGAAGGTTAAGGGTTGGAACCCCCTACATTGTATTTAAAATGTTGTAATTTGAAAAGAAATAGGTCGTTAGTTTTTTCA
Source organism: Adenophora triphylla var. japonica (assembly GCA_022495995.1). Classification (NCBI taxonomy): domain Eukaryota; kingdom Viridiplantae; phylum Streptophyta; class Magnoliopsida; order Asterales; family Campanulaceae; genus Adenophora; species Adenophora triphylla. Next base: position 14,079 of record JAFEMH010003422.1, read on the forward strand.
TTCACTTTGTTAAAGTCCATAAAAAATATTGCATACTGACATAAATTATGACATAAAAAATAAATGACATAAAGTATGAACATCAAAAATAAAATAGCAAAAATTGCTACATTGTTAGTCACAATACAATTCCTATTAAACTTATGTGCAACAAAGTTATTAAAATTGAATACAATTTTTCTAACTTTATAAATGTTAATGTTTTAATTCATTTATAATATACTTATATTATAAAAAATAAATCATGATATTAGCAAATTAGCTTCCCGTGCGGAGCACGGGTTACCTACTAGTCTAAATAAAAAACTTACCTAAACCTCAATCAGATGCAAACCCAATTCCTCTTTCTTCTCCACCGCCACCGTCACCGCAACCGCCACAACCACCACACTCATCGAAATCTCTACATAACCAACGCCGAAATTTCTAACGACCTGAAATAACCTGGCAAAAAACAACTACACTTCAACCCCCAACACAAAAATCACCAAAAAAAAACTCATTCTAATTTTATGAAATTCGATCGAACTTACCTTCAAATCTGAGATTTTCACCGACATCCTCTCCGACATGGCTGCAACCTCGATTGCAATATCAAATATCGCCGTCTGGAGGTTGCCCAGCCAAGATACGGAAGAAACTTCGTCTGTGAATGAGTGAATATATGTGCGTGTTTGAATGTGTGACTATGTGCTTGTGTGTGTGTGTTTCCTTTTTGTGTGTGTGTGTGTGTTTTAAATATTTAGAGAGAATGAGGAGAGAAGGAATAGAGAGAGTAAATAGGATAGAGAGAGAATTTGAATTTCAAATTTCTTTCTCTTAAACCGTGCACCTCTCTCATGCCAAATAGAATTGCATGCAAATTTAACCCATTCAGGCTTATCTAATTTTCATTTTTTCCATGTCATGAATTATGCATTTACGAAAATACCCTTAATAATGAGCTGGATGAGACTCTTACGAAAATGCCCTTGTTTTTGCGAAAATTTGCAACTATCTTCCTTTTATATATTTATAGATATATCTCTATCAGTCATGGTCGAAGATCTTGTGGCGGCAGAGGCCAAAGTCGCGGGGCAAATCGCCAACAATAGCAGACAACCACTTCAGATTTGATACCATGAAAAGATTCAGAGGAAAACTTTCATGTATTAATCAAAAGGAAAACCCCTTATATAAAGATTACACAGACCCATGCCTTATACAAACACTAGAAATAGAATATAATAATAGTCCTATATGAATTGAATGAAATTTTGATAGTTTAATTTGGAATGACACGACTCATACCCCAAAATTCTAGATACACCCGCCTTTCTAAATACACTCACACCTTATACGATGCACCCACTTTACTCTCCAAAATACACTTTCCCCTTCTTCCGCACCTATAACCTTTTAATATCGGTCCACTCTTTTACAAACTTCAGCCACGCTAAACTCAATACACTCATCTCAACTTGCACAAAAAGAAACCACACTTCGCTGGCGGATCTACTACGGGGGCAAAGGGGGCAATTGCCCCCATTGGTTTAAAAAATAATAATAATTTACTAGTACAAAATTTTCAAATTTTCGAGGGTTTAGTGCAATTTGTTGAAACTTGCCCCCCTTTGAGATAGAAGAAAAAATACAATACAATTTTCTTTTGCCACTGAAATTTAGTGCAATTTTTGCCCCAATTAACGAAAATTCCTTAATCCGCCACTGCCATAAATGAAACTACATGCCTTAACTATGAAATTGTAGGCGTGAAGGGCCACCACCTTTTCCACCCCTGCTCTCTAACAGTTAGGACATCACCATATCCTCCATCTTCCCACCTCCCACCTGAAGCTCACGCCATAGTAACTGCCCAACCCCAATCCCTCAAGTGGCTCAAATACTCACTACGTATGCCTTATTTCCCACTCCTTTTTTTTTTCCATCAAAACCCCAAATTAACGCTCAACCGAGTAGATCTTGGAGAATAAGGGTGGAGAAGAAAAAGTTGGGTGGGAAATGAGGGTAAAAGATGAAGGTTGCCAATATTTATCTGCTTCTTCTTCTTCTGATGATGATGTCCTCCTTTTACTTATTTAACCTCCATTGTTACCGTATTGTATCGTTACCGCATCGTAGAAACAAGGAAATCTCGACACATTTGTTACACCTCATCATTCTTTCGTCAAACTCTAAACTATCCTTGGTCATGGTCTCTCTTATCTTTCTTCCGGTCTTTGCTTCGCTCGTCCCGGATAAGTCATCTTTTCTTATTCTATAATTACTCATTTCTCCACTCGTCATTCATTTTTCGTCGCAGACTTCGCTATGCTTCCGATGACTCCATCTAATGGGTTGTTATGGAATAGAGGAAAGGGAGAGAATGACGTTAGTGGGATAAGAAGGGCGGGAGTATTGGAAAAATAAAGTGGGTGAGGTGGGGGTGTATTGAGAAAGGAGTGTACTAATAATTTCAGGTGTGAATAGCCCTTCTTTTAATTTAGTATTTTCTTTGTCCCAAATTAAATATTTTTTTATATCAATTAAAATTATTTAAAAAAAAATTATTTTGAAATATTTTTTTATTTTTTATAATTCATTATATATTAGCAAAATTAAAAATTTGATAGTGAATATCAAAATTATTTATGGAATTTTCTACTAAAATTAAACATTTTCAAGATGACTTGTATAAAAAATGTCATTCATATTGAGACGGTGGGGTATCCATGAGGAGGGCATACTCGTCATTACAAGGAAGTACATACTGTCAGTCTTCTTTACTCTCAGTAGCTCACTGCAGGCGGGGTTAGAGGGTTTCCAAACCCATTTCCCCATTTTCTATAAACCCTTGAAATTTTCCTTCGACATTTTTTCGTTGTGATTGTATAAACCCTAGAAATCAAATCGACGAATCCAGGAAGCAGCTTCTGTTTATGTAAGTACATCTATCTATTTCATCCTCTCTTTAACAGCATTCAACAAATAGAAAATTTCAAATATTGTTTGAAAAACTGTGGAATCGGAGAATGAAACTCCCAAAATACTCATCAATAAGCTCCTTAATCGTCCATTTTCGGTTGTAAATGTGGACATGGTTCTTATTTTTGTGTGTGTGTGTGTATGTGAATGCTTGCTAACTTGATGTTTTTGCATATTAGATCGTTTTGGTTCTTGACATGCATAGCAGAATCCAGATGTCAATTCTATGTCAAGCTCATTATGTGTGACTCATTAATTTTGGTAGGGAAAGGAAAATGAAAAGAAACCCTTAGTCATTTTTTTGATTCACATAAAAATAGTGATCCCTAAAAACTTCTAATCAATTTAGTCATACAGACATCCTTTCCAGAACATTGTAGAATCTGTATATCAAGCACGGTAGAGTAGTGGAATTGTATTCCCTCTGTCCTAAATAAGTGACCACTTTTTCTTTTTGGAACATTAGAATTACTTGCGTCAATTACTTCCTCCGCCCCAAATTAAATGTCTAATTTTGCTCTTGAACAAGTGTAAAATTAGACATGCATTTTGGTACGGAGTAGTAGTTTTTTACCCCACGTCTAAAGAATTTGTATCCACTAGTTTTTGCGTCAAATTTTTCTTAATCTGCTTGCCTCAAATCTAGCACTTATTTTGATTTAATAGCCTAACAAACACTCTCGTAGAAAAAATAGTCCCATTTGACAAGTCAATTTTTCAAGGATGATGCTTTACTTTCTTGCACTTTCTTGAAAATTCATCTTTTGGAAATGATACTATATTTTGGGGCAATTAAAAAAAAAAAGAAAAAGGAATGGGAGTATTTTTTTTCGGATGGAGGGAGTATATGTTGAATAGTATTCTCTCTGCTCTAACTGAAGTGTCTACTTAAAGTCAACAGCATACTAAACTAAATGAAATAGTTGAACACTCTATTATGTCTTAGGAAAGTAAAAGCTCAATTTAAAGCTATACTCTTTGCAAAATATATTATTGGAGTTGCAATAGACATTAGGCTGACTTTTGTAGAGGTGTTTGGGGGGGGGGTGGGACACCCTCAATTTTTTCTTTTCAGATAGTACTTATAACTTCACATGATACAATATGGTGATTCATCCCTTCCAGACAAAACTGAAAACACCATCCATCTTTTAAAGTCTCCTTACAAGTCTCACTGCCGATTCCCAAACCCAATCTCCGCCTAGAAGAAATCAGATTTCTTGAATCGTGGTATGATTTTAAGTACTTAAGCCCCCTGAGTTGAATTTCAGCCCCACCTCATGCAGCCATGCCCCTGCTACTGCACAAAGCTACTGTTGTTCGTGACCTGTTTCTTGGTTTCAATCTTGCTTTCCTAGCTCTCTAGTGAAATGTATGTGTTTCTTGTAAAATAGCAATTTGTTTTGCGTTCTAGCTTGAGACTTTTAGCAAACATATACTCCCTTTGTCCCATATAGACAGTCCCACTCCCATTGTTATCGATGATGCTTTTTACTTGCTTGAACCTTGTTGAAATTGCATTATAAATATTATCTTCTTAGAGTTGAACTATGATTCTTGAGATAATTTGTCTGATTTGGAAATCTGCAGTTTTGTTATGCTAATTGTTAATTACTAAAATTTCTCTCTCACACCTCACAGATTTACAGTCAAATGGGTGGATCAGATGCCGTGGACAAGGCAGGGACATCTAATGGAGCGCTGCACATGGACATAGATGATGAAGATGATGATATACTGGAGCCATCTGCACCACTTGGAGATTTGGATGAAGAGTTTTTAAAGAATTTCTGTAGAAAGGCATCCATGTCTTTTTTTATGGAGTACGGTTTAATCAGCCACCAGATCAACTCTTATAATGATTTCATCAAAACTGGAATTCAAGATGTTTTTAATTCCATTGGTGAAATCATTGTGGAGCCTGGATTTGATCCTTCAAAAAAGGGAGATGAATGGAAATATGCTTCTATAAAGTTCGGGAAGGTTACCCTTGAGCGTCCCAGGTTTTGGACGGGTGAGAAGTTCACAAACGAAAGTGGTAAAGAGTTCCTTGATTTTCTGCCCAGACATGCACGTCTACAGAACATGACTTATTCATCCAGGATGAAAGTTAAGATTCAGCGTCAGGTTAGTAGTGGTAACTAGATTTCTCCTCTGCATTTGAGTTACTTCTTCAGTCCATTATTGATCCATGTGATTTTGCTTTAAAATTTTCAGCTATTTGTATCAATGATTTTAGTGCTTATTGCAAGCAAATATCCTATTTCACAGCTGAGATTGTGAATATTGTAGTTGTACTGCTTCTGCTACTAAGTTAATCCGCGTGTCTTAATGGCTGCTTTACGGTTTTTTTTTTTTTTTTTTTTTTTGGTTTTTATGAATTTTAGAACTACTTGATTGTGGAAAATTGAACTGGTCCTCGGTATTCCTTAACAAATGCGCAGGTAATCTGAAGATTCCTTTTGTCCTGATAGTTGATGCCATTTTTTGGTCACATATATTCATGGAAATAAACAACCTCAAATTATTCATATTTATTAGTTTTATATTTTCTTGTGCAAGGAACAAGGTGATTACGTCTTTATGTCATTTCCTTTCCATCTCTAGAATTATATTGATTATAAATGCTGGAGTACCGAGACAATCATTGAATGACTTGTTTGTATACTTCTACTTATTTTTGATGAGCTTTATATACACCCCCTCCGTCCCATCCGAAAAGGCACAAAATGGGCCTTGCACGGGAATTAAGGAGTGTATATTGGAATAAGTGTTGGGTGAGTATGAAAAGTGAGGTAGGAGAGAGAATGCGAGGTAGGAAATAGTAAGTAGATAGTTATTGTGAGTATGATAAGTCGGTCCCTTGAATAAAGTAGTATTTAAAAACTTCCCATTTTGGGAGTGTGCCTTTTTAAATGGGACACCCAAAGTGGAATTTTGTGCCTTTTCGAGTGAGACGGAGGGAATATATTCTTTAATAATCTTATTTTTTCATATTATGCTGAGGGTTGTACTCACATGAGGGTGATTATAGCCTTTGATGCGAACCTGATCCGTTAATGTTCCATTTTGTTCTAATGGCAATCTAACCTTTCAGGTATATATTCAAGAGTTGGTCAGGAGTGACAAGTTTAAAACTGGAAAAGAGAAGTATCTTGACAAGAAAATCATAGAGGAAAGCGAGCGAGATGTTATCATTGGAAGGATTCCTGTGATGGTCAAGTCTGATTTGTGCTGGATGAATGGGGTAGAAAAGGTTGACTGTGATTTTGACCAGGGTGGCTACTTTATTGTAAAGGGAGCTGAGAAGGTGACAAATTCTTCTTTTTGCACTCCCAAAATTTCCATTTATGTACTGGCACATTACTTCGGTTATTTGTATTGCATAATGCTTATATGTTTGCACCGGCTTTAGCTGCCGTGGCTAAATGTCTTACAACTATTGACCAAAGAGACGCATTGTTCATCCAAAACTGTCAACCTGTATCGTTCTTCGTTATCATCATTGCTACAGTAATTGCTCAACTTAATTTCACTTCTGAGAATATGTTGTTATTTTGACAGAGTTGATAGAAATATGTCTCTTTCCATTTTACTTTTGTTGAAGGTTACTGCAAATCAATTTAAAAGGAGATTTTGTTTGGCCACTGCCTGAGCCTTCTACCGATTTTCTTCTTTTTTGACAAATACTTTCACCTTGAATGGTAGTTATACTCATTTTCGTTTTCTTTGATAAGTAATACATAGTATATGTAATTGAATTGTTAGAATTATATTCTTCGGTAAGGTGAAGTGATAAACTTTTTACCTTGCTCTTGCAGACATTTATTGCGCAGGAGCAGATCTGCTTGAATAGACTGTGGGTGGCTGATAGTCCATCTTGGATGGCCAAATATCGCTCAGTAATAAGAAGGAAAAGAGTTTACGTAAAGCTGGTGGAGACACCTTCATTTGAGCACATTAAAGGGGGAGCTCAAACCATTACAGTGTATTTGATGAGTCTGATGGATATTCCTATATGGATATTGTTTTTTGCTCTTGGTGTATCCTCAGATAAAGAAGTGGTTGATTTAATAGATGCTGATGTCGAGGACGGAAATATTGTCAATATACTTATTGCATCAATTCATGAGGCTGACCAGAAGTGTGATGGCTTCAGGAAGGGAGAAAAGGCTCTTAAGTTTGTTGAGAAGCTATTGCAGAATAGCAAATTTCCTCCTAAAGAATCTGTTAGTGAGTGCATTGACAACTATTTGTTTCCCAATCTTGGTGGGTTCAAAAGAAAAGCTCGTTTTCTTGGCTATATGGTTAAATGTTTACTGGAAGCTTTTACTGGCAGAAGGAAAATAGACAACAAAGATGATTTTAGAAACAAGAGGTTGGAATTGGCAAGTGAGCTACTTGAGAGAGAGCTGCGAGTTCATGTTAAACACGTTGAGAGGACGATGATAAAGTCCATGCAGAGGGACCTCTATGGCGATCGTCAAGTGCAACCCATTGATCACTATTTGGATGCAGCCATTATAACGAATGGCCTTTCACGGGCATTTTCTACTGGTGCTTGGTCACATCCTTTTAAAAGTATGGAGAGGACGTCGGGAGTAGTTGCTACTATTAGAAGGACGAACCCTTTGCAAATGATGGCTGACTTGAGGAGAATGCGTCAGCAGGTTTTGTATGCCGGGAAGGCTGGAGACGCGAGATACCCGTAAGTACAGACTTGAGTTTTGTTGGTCATTCTCTCTCCCTCTCTCTCTAAACTCTTATAGCCTGATTTAACTTGTTCAATTTTTTTGTTAAATTAATGTTACTTTGACGCAATTAGCTATGAAGCACTGGTACTTGCTATTGGAGGCCCATGTTTCACTGTCAGACACCTACACTCTCCCAAAACCTTGGACACATTAGACATGCTTTTAGCAATGTCATTAAAAAAAACTGATTTTCAAGTTCTATGAAAGATCTCAAAATTAATCATACCTGTTGTATGTATATTTCTCTCTTTTTTTTTTGTTGTTGTTGCTGTTCCAGGGTATTCTCGGGCTTTGCCAGAGACTATTCTCTCGAGGTACTGTTGGGCTGCGAAGCAGGGACCTCTCCCAATTCATTTGCTAATGATTGTTTTCCTCTGTACATATTTGTACATGCAATCAGTATAAAGCTTGCTCATTTGATGTTCTCCTTTTGTGCTTCACAACTTTACCATCCTGTATGCAGGCATCCTTCTCACTGGGGAAAGATATGTTATCTTTCTACCCCTGATGGAGAAAATTGTGGGCTGGTGAAGAATATGGCTAGCACAGGTCTCGTCAGCACTGCTGTTCGGGAACAACTTCTTGGCATACTGCAAGATTCGGGGATGCAGAAATTGGTAGAGGATACTTCAACAGAGATCTCAGCGATGCATAAAATCTTTGTGGATGGGGATTGGGTTGGGATTTGTGAAGATTCGGCTTTGTTAGTTGCAGAGTTGAGGAACAAGCGGCGGAGAAAGAAACTGCCTCATCAGGTTCTCACCTAGTTTTTTCCTTCTATACAAATGTCAATACATCTCGTTTGGTAAATTGAGGCTGACATATTGCAGTATTGCACCTTCATTTATTTAGTGAAGCACTGAACTGTTCTAGAATTCAAAGTCTTGAATTTCTTATGGTCAGCCAATGATTCCACTCAGGTCGTATTGGAAGAGGCTTTTCCGGACAACCCTTCAGACCCGTAAGTTGCACCAATACCCAACCAAAGGGCCACACTCCCCACTCTCCACCAAAACAAATGGATCAATTCCGATTCTTTCTTTTTCTCATGGATTTACAGAACGACAATTGCTTAAATACGTTAAGCCATATTTCGACCCTGACGTTTTCGGGCTGCCGCTTCGCATAGGCTAGGAATTTATCTAGTGACGCACTGAACTGTTCTAGAATTCAAAGTTTTGAGTTTCTTATTGGTTCGCATAGGCCAAGAAAGCTAGTTGTACATTACCTTTTCTTTTTCACACATACACACACACAAAGTCACTGATGATATTTCATCAAGATCTGACAGTATTTATTATGTTTCTGTTGTAGGTTGAAATCAAAAGAGATGATAAACATAAAGAAGTGCGCATATTCTGTGATGCTGGAAGGTTATTGCGTCCACTTCTAGTTGTTGAGAACTTGAGGAAAATCAGAACTCTTAAAGGTGGAGGATACTCTTTTCAAGATCTTTTGGACAACGGAGTGGTCGAACTTATTGGAACCGAAGAAGAAGAAGATTGCCGTACGGCATGGGAAGTCAAGTATCTGTTTTTGGAAGAAAATCCTCCTGGAAAGTACACACACTGTGAACTTGACATGTCTTTCCTGTTAGGTTTAAGCACTGGAATAATTCCCTTTGCGAATCACGACCATGCAAAAGGGTACTCTTCCAGTCCCAGAAGCATTCACAGCAAGCCATTGGTTACTCGACAACCAATCCAGATATAAGAGTTGATACTCTCTCTCACCAGCTATTCTATCCCCAGGGGCCACTTTTCCGCACTGTGCTTTCTGATTGTCTTGATAAGCCTGGATCTTCTGTTGGTCAAAAGGGTATGTTGCCAAGGCCAGAATTCTATAACGGTCAGTGTGCTATTGTAGCAGTCAATGTTCACCTTGGGTACAACCAAGAGGATTCATTGGTCATGAATCGCTCTTCCCTTGAGCGTGGTATGTTTCGATCAGAGCATACTAGGAGCTACAAGGATGAGGTGGATAATAAGGAAGCTTTGGGAAAGAAGGCAAAATTTGAGGATGCTATAACCTTTGGGAAGACGCAGAGTAAAATTGGCCGTGTTGACAGTCTAGATGATGATGGTTTTCCGTTTGTTGGTGCAAATTTACAGAGTGGTGATATTGTCATTGGAAAAAGTGCTGAATCTGGGGCCGACCACAGCATTAAACTGAAGCATACTGAAAGAGGCATGGTCCAGAAAGTTGTGCTATCAGCAAATGATGAGGGGAAAAACTTTGCAGTGGTATCTCTTAGGCAGGTAAATGGCTTTAAGTTTGCTTAGATTATGTGTTGCACTCATATGAACAGGGAAACACAAGGAAGCATATATTTATTTTTTTCCACTACTCACACACACACACACACACATGCACGCACAGAAGCGCCTAGGAGATAAATCCTAGGGAGAGAAAGCCTTCCCTCTAACTTCTGGGGGGATCGAACCCATGACCTCCAGGTTGGAAGCCATGAGCTCAAGCCAGCAGGCCAAATCCCCATGTGCACAAGGAAGCATATATGTGTGCATATATATGTGTGTGTGTGTATATATACATGTGTGTGTATGTATAGATGGAAAATGATTTCTGACCACTTATTGTGCATGCTGTAACTCCATAGTTTTATTTGTACAGTTGTACTGTATTCTTGGATGCTGCTCTTCTATTCGGAAAGCACAAATGGTCCCTGTACCTTGCTTTGCTTGCATCTAATCCCTGACTCAACTTTGCTCATATCAAGAACAAAATACATGTAAATGCAAACAAATATTTGAAAAAGAGCAAGGCACGGACCCCAATCATTTGGCCTTAAGAACTCATTGCTTAGAGCAAAAGACTTTCTGAGCCTGATGATTAATCAACTATGAAACTTTCTACGTCTAGCTCTATTCATAACTTCAGAACCCATGTTTTTAGCTGGAAATGATTTGGGTTGTTTATGCAGTAGGTATTAAGCGGTGCATTAGAAAAGCCATATGGTTTGGTGCTTGTGGTATTAGTAATTAGATAAGACAATCGAGTTTTGCCTTGTATGTAAATGCAATTAGGATAATAATTTTGGTAATGTTGTATTTTTGTTTTTTGTTCCATATGTTAGGTGTTAAGGCCCAAGGGTTATATAAAGTGACTTACTGTTAGTTGCATCTTCAAGATATATTTAATTACTTGATATTTTTGCGACTTCTTTACTCCTTCTGTGAAGGCAGTTAACCATAAGGTCTATGGATTTGGTGAGTTGAAGGTAAGTGAAGGAAGCATTTTTAGTAACATATGGACAGAGTTGAGACGAAAAGCATTTTTTTTTGCATAAACTGAGTGATTCTTTAAGCATCTAGAACATATTCTTACATGGTGAAGGGGAGGCAATATGGACTTCATGCATGTGTGGACCGTGTGGTTTGTCTACCATTTGGAAAGGATGAAGAAATTGTGTTCCCTTTTTAAGTTGGGAGGCAGAGGTGTATGAAGTTGAAGCTTCAATGGCACACTATATTGCATGTCCCCCATCCTGTCCAAATAGACGGCGTTTGAAAGTTTAAAATGGTTTATAATGATAGTTGGTGTCTACTCAAGGTATGTACCTCCTCTGTCCTGAAAACTAGTCCCTCTTTCCTTTTTTGTTTGTCCCAAAAAAAAAGTCTCATTTCTGAGAAGGGCTACACTTTCAAGAAGGTGCAAGCAAGTTAAACTACATTTAAAAAAAGATAGTTGTCAAATGTTAGAAGCTACTAATATGCACCTGTAGAAGGTGTGCAGCGTGGATGTGTTTCTTATCTGGAAAAGTCTCTGTTGTATCATTCTCGTCTCCTTCTACAGCTATTCAGTACCTTTACCAGATAACTTCCACTGATATGTTTTTGATGAGGGTATGCTCTAGAACTGTGTTATTGTTGATTTTTTTACGTTTTTTAAAAATAAAATATAATACCTAACTGCAGTTAACGGATGTGTAGCCTGCTTTGACAGCATATAATAGAGAAGACAGATGGTGATTAACTGCAGTTAAGAATGTTATAAGTGTATATTTGTTGATTTTTGATGTTGATATTCTTTTCTATAATGGCTAAGTTCATTATCATCCATTGTACTTTCACCCAACTTTCACTTTAACCACTGTACTTTTTTATTAGCATAAAAACCACTGTACTTTGGAAAACCTATCACCTCAACCCCAAATTTGCGGATTAGAGCACGGATTATGACACTAATTTGGTATCGTGATGATAGATTTTCCAAAGTGCAATGGTTTTTATGTTCATAAAAAGTATAGTGGTTAAAGTGAAAGTACAATGGACGAAAATGAAGTTTGGCCTTCTATAATTGAGGTTTCAGTTGAGATATACAGAGTTGACCATGGTGATTTATACTGTCTGTGTTTGGTTAGGGAAGATGCAAAATATAGTGGAAAGTTGGATGGGGAATATTTTTTATCGGCAGAAGATGAGATATGTTAGTGTCTAATGCTCGATATGGTCTGCCTGCCACCACTTGGAAATACCATACCACAGCCTTTTGCTTTCTACTACTATTAATATTTCTAGGGTTAGGCTTGACAATAACTTTATAAGTAGATGGATAACATTAACTTATTTGAATCAAATGTTTGGTAACACTTCCTCGACCCAGAAAAAAATATCTGGATGACCTGGTAAATCCCTTACAAAGGACTTAATAATACAATACCCCCTTGTTATAATTTGATCCCCGACAACCAGAAAGAAAGCAAGAAACAGATGACTTTTGTCATTCCCGAATTGCACTTTAGAGTGAGATAAATTAGTCCTACACTTGGTCTACCAAATGTCGGATTACTCTCTATCCAAGATAATCTATCTTGGACAAATTATAGTTTTCTCTTAGTATATATTAATCTTATCTAGCATTGCTACCAAATGGCTCCTTAGTGTTTAAACCTGTACGGCATTATTGTGCTTGATTGCATGCTAATGGCTTTTCCAGCTCTATTGTTTGGTTTATGAGGTTTATCATGGTTGGTGAAGTTTCGTTGTTCATAGCTAGTGGACATTGCAACAACCATACTTGTGATAACATTTATTAATTAGTTTTTTTTTAAAGAATTTGTTTATTTCTTGCATTTATAGTTGAATTCAACTTCATTTAGTGATCTATTCTACCTTATTTAGTATCATAATTTCTGATTGACATAGTTTATCCTCAAAAGGTTATAAGAATAGGTGGTATCGTTGGAAGGGTTTTACTCAGGTTATGTTTCTTGCATTTATAGATGAATTCAATTCTTGGTCTTGGTGCAGGTTCGATCCCCATGCCTTGGGGACAAATTTTCAAGCATGCATGGGCAAAAGGGTGTTCTTGGTTTCCTCGAGTCTCAGGAGAACTTTCCTTTCACATCACAAGGAATAGTCCCGGACATTGTAATAAATCCACACGCATTTCCTTCAAGGCAAACTCCTGGTCAGATGCTAGAAGCTGCACTGGGGAAGGGGATTGCTTTGGGCGGTTCACAGAAATATGCCACCCCCTTCGCCACTTTCTCTGTTGATGCCATAACAGACCAACTTCACAGGTAAAAACTACTCCCTCCATCCCATAAAGATGCTCTCAGTTTCTACTATTTGTCCCATAAAGAAATTCTCATTTTCAAATTTGGGTGGTTAAAATAAGTGAACTTCCTAAATTATACCACTAAAACTTTGAATGGTCATCTGCTACTAGTCTAATTCTTACTTTCATTAAGAATATTACTCCCTCTGTCCAGGAACGATCTTCCTACTTTTTTTGTTGTTACTTTGAATGAACTTTGAGCAATAATTTTAGGTTAATTTAATTATCCTAGTGAATATCTGAAAATTGTCATTGATACTATTTATAATGGTGTATCAATAACAAGTTTTAAACTTTCATTAGATTAATTAAATTATCCTAAAATTATTGTTCAAAGTTCATTCATAACACAAAAGAAGTAGAAAGATCATTCCGGGGCGGAGAGAGTACTGGAAAGGAATATGTCACTAAAATGTTGAATAGTCAAATAAGAACATGGGACGGAGGGAATAACATACAACTATCTACATATTGTTGCTCCATTTTGCTACACTAGTTTGATCAAGACTCATTCACACTTATCCATATGCGCACGTCAGGGCCGGCTTCTCGAAATACGGAAGCGAGAGAGTTTACAATGGCCAAACGGGCGAAATGTTAAAGTCTCTCATATTCATGGGCCCCACATTCTACCAAAGACTGATTCACATGTCCGAAGACAAGGTCAAATTCCGCAACACCGGGCCCGTACACCCTCTAACCCGACAACCAGTAGCCGATAGAAAACGATTCGGTGGGATCAAGTTTGGTGAAATGGAACGTGACTGCCTTATTGCCCATGGTGCCTCAGCCAATCTCCACGAACGGCTCTTCACTCTTAGTGACTCATCTCAGATGCACATATGCCGGAAATGCAGGAACATGGTAACCGTTATCCAAAGGTCTGTGCCAGGTGGACGTAAGATTCGTGGGCCCTACTGCAGGTTCTGCGAGTCTGTGGAAGAAGTTGTAAAGGTAAATGTGCCATATGGAGCTAAATTGCTTTGTCAGGAGCTTTTTAGTATGGGTATTTGTCTCAAGTTTGACACTGAGCTTTGTTAACTAACCCTCTTGATCTTATCCTCTTTCTGTGGCTCCATAATGAACCTGGTAGGTGTGCTTATTAACTTAGCGTCGTACGGACGCTGTACGTTAACTTGGGTGGATCATGAATTTTCTGAATGTAAGTAGTAAATGGTGTGTGTTAAAACTTATGAACATCTGTGAAATTGTATTGCTCAAGGTACAACAAAGTATTAACTGTATTTGGATAAAAGAACATTAGGCCATATATTACAAAAATATCATTTATTTGGAACGCTTTTACTTGGATTTCAGAAAGAGAGATGTAGCCAAATTGTTGTTGTTGCTAGAGTGTTACAGCACTCCCTTGCACAGCTACACATTCCCTTGATGCTGCTGATTTTCATCCACAATCAAACAAAGGTAGATCGTCTTGATCACCATTTTCATTCATAATTTGTTATTTATGATGAAAAAAACCAAGAAAAATGCAGAATGGAATGCCTTTATTAGAGAAAAGACCGAATTCCTTGGCTTAAAACGCTAGCCACGTGAAGCACTTCAGGCAATCTTAGCCAGTGACTCTCGGCTGCTTTGCTCTGCCAAGTATTACAGAGAAATGCGTAGGTTCGTTGATTCAAACTATGCAGCCGGGTCCTGGGGTTATGATGCATGTGTTGTGGATTTTGTTTTGTTGAATGTCAGAGCTGCTGACGTGCTCTTGGCTCGGACAGAGAAAGCGGAAACACTTCATGCCGGCCAACCTATTTCAACACTTCATACTAGCCGTTACTATAATCAATCAACAACAAAAAAGCTCTAGTTCTGAAATCCTCATCAAATTGTCAGCGATTAATCTCTCTCTCTCTCTCTCTCTCTCTTAATTTGTCATTTATAGGGTTTATAGTTGATTTGGGGGTGACCGTTAGCTTGGAGGGATTTGAAGGTCGAGCTATGCGTCGTCGTTTAATTTAATTGAGTCCTTTTAACTTCCGTTATCATAAACGTAGTTAGGTATCAATAATATAAAACTTATTCATGACCATTCAACTACCTTTGATGTTTAAAATAAACTGATATGATATACTGGATAATTGATCAGAAGATAACCTCGATTCGCTATTTCATGACCAACTGTTTTGCTTTCAAAAGATGAGTAGTTGGAGATGTTTTTGGAGCCCATCCAAAACTAGTTTTATACTTAAGTTACAAGATCAGATTGATATTTGTCCAAAAATAAAAGAGCGCGCATATCAAGGGCATGCTATTATTTTAAATGTTTAAGGGTTTATGTGTAATTATGTAAATGTTTGGTCCTTTTATGGCATCATGCTTAGGCTCAAGGACCCCAAGGTCACAAACGCTAAGTTATTTATGTTCATGAAGATAATCGAATTTTTATATTTTTTGAGTTGGTCTTATAAAAAACGCGTTTTTTCTGGCACTTAGGAAAAACGTGTTTTGTGTTTCCCCGTTTGTGCCAGTGTCAGTTTAACAAAGTGCCAGTGTGACAAAGTGCCAGTGCGTGTGTAACAAAAGTGCCAGTGTAAAAAAGTGCCAGTACCATTTTAACAAAGTGTCAGCGTAAACAAAGAGCCAGTGCATGTGTAACAAAGTGTCAGTGTAAAAAGTGTCAGTGCCAGTTTAACAAAGTGCCAGTTACATTAACACTGGCACTTTGTTAAACTGGCACTGGCGCTTTTTACACGGGCACTTTTATATACATGAACTGGCACTCTTCACACTGGCACTCTGTTACACGAACACTGACACTTTGTTACACTAATATTTTTGCTGGCTCTCAAAAACACAAGCACTGGCATTCAAAAACACATGCACTGGCACTCAAAAACACATACACTGGCATTCAAAAACACTGATAATCATTTTTGCTGGCTCTCAAAAACACAAGCACTGGCACTCCAAAACACATGCACTGGCACTCCAAAACACATGCACTGGCACTCCAAAACACGTGCACTGGCATCTATTTACCCAGTCCATCTAATTACCCAGTGATGATATTTTGGCTATGGCTGGAGGAACAGGGGCACTAATTGGGGGTAGAGAGAGAGATAGAACCAGGTGAGGAAGGGCGATTTCTTAGCTTAGCGTTGTTGGGGCGGCGCCACCACAATTTTCAATCTCTTCCTCGTCTGCTCAGAATTAATGGATAAGTGACCTGAGCTCTGCCTTCAACTTTGACCCAAAAGCTCCAATTTTGACTTTTTACGATTTCGATATTTCCTTCACAAATCAAGCAATCTTTCTGTAAATTTTGTCTTAGGCAAGTCGAAATTGAGGAAGAAAGTTGAATCAATGTTTAGAGTATGATTTTGGTGGGTTTAGGGCAGATTTTAGGGAGAGAAAGCTTGTGGGTTTGTTAATGGAGGTTAGGAGATTAGGGAAGAAGATAATGGAGAGAGGGTCGGAATTAATGTGGATGGCCGGAATTGGGGAGGCGATGCTCTGCTCTGAACTGCTTGTGGATTTGTACGAGTGCTCTCCTTCTTGCCCTTATGTTTATTGCCTCTACTTCGAGAAGACGACGTGTTCTAAAAACACGTTTTTTTAAGCTCACAAAAAACGCATTTTTTACAAGTTTTTGGCATATTTTTTTGTCAAAATTCAAACTAGTTGAATAAAATCAAAGTATTGTGAGAATTAGAAAATTCTTAGGTTGTTTATTCACAAACTCTTAATATATATACAAGAGAGAGTCCTATTCTAATAAGGAGAAGGATTTTCCTTATTCTAATCATCCTATTCTAATAAGGAGAAGGAGTTTCCTTATTCTAATCATCATATTCTAATAAGGAGAATGAGTTTTCTTATTCTAATCATAATACAAATATTTAGTTGCCTAATCTAAATACATGAGGATATTGACAAGGAATAGTCTAGAGAAAGTCAAACAAATAACTTTAGGAAACTTTAGGAGAAGATTCCTTAATATCCTTAATACGCCCCCGCAATATGGACGATCCTTGGAGAAGACCAATCTTGGAAATGAGTTGATCGAAGCGTAGACGAGATAGTGGTTTTGTCAGAACATCAGCAAGTTGGTCATTACCAGAAATGTGCTGCACACGGAGAGATCCAGACTGAACCTGTTCACGGAGAAAATGAAACGAGAGAGCCTCATGTTTCATCCGAGAGTGAAAAATCGGGTTTACGGAATAAGTTGTGGCACCAAGGTTGTCACAGTATATAACCGGCGGAGAAGTAAGAGAAATATCGAGCTCAATATGCAGGATGCAAACCCAAGTAATCTCAGCAGCGGTGTCAGCAATGACACGAAACTCGGCCTCAGTGGTGGAGCGGGCAAGAGCACGTTGCTTGTGGGAGGACCAAGTAACCGGGTTACGATCGAGGTAAACAAAGAAACCAGAGGTGGATACACAGTCATCTTTGTCACCAGCCCAATCTGCATCACAAAAGGCATGAAGAGAGGGGGCAGACGTAGAGTAAATCTGGAGACCCAAATGCATAGTGCCATGAAGGTAGCGGAGGAGCCGCTTGAGAGCAACCCAGTGAGATGATTGGGGATTCTGCATGAACTGTGCAAGCTTGTTCACGAAGAAGGCAATGTCAGGGCGAGTGAAGGACAAGTATTGAAGACCACCAATAATAGCACGATAGGAAGGGGGTTCAACAGCGGGAGTGGTAGTGGATCTCACAAGGGGTGGTGATGTGACCATAGGGGTGGGGAGCGGTTTACAGTCAATCATGTTGTGACGGGTGAGAAGATCATGGATGTATTTTGTTTGGGAGAGGAGGATACCATTTTTGTTGGGGACAACCTCAACGCCCATAAAATATGATAGAGGACCGAGATCCTTGATAGAGAAACGATTGGACAAGCTAGTGATAAATGACTGAAGGAGCGAGGGTGACGGCCCGGTGACAATGATGTCATCAACATAAACCAAAAGAAAGATAGGGGTTGGTGTTTTGTTGAGTATAAATAGGGAGGGATCGGCTAAGGAGGGGTAAAAGCCATATGTGGTGAGGTAGGTTTTGAGTTCTTGGAACCAAGCACGAGGAGCTTGCTTGAGACCATAGATGGCTTTGGAGAGATGGCATACATGAGAGGGGTTAGTGGAGTCCTCAAAGCCGGGGGGTTGTGTCATAAATATGAATTCGGAGAGTGAACCTTGTAGAAAGGCGTTGTTGACATCAAGATGGCAAAGAGGCCAGCGGTTGGTTGTGGCAAGTGAGAGAAGGAGCCTGACTGTAGCGGGTTTGACAACAGGACTGAAGGTTTCGGTGTAATCAACATCGGGTTGTTAGTGAAAGACCTTAGCTACAAGCTGAGCCTTGTATTTCTGAATTGTATTGTCAGGGTTGTACTTGATGCGAAAGACCCATTTGCACCCGACAATGTTGTGGGATATGGCAGGGGGAACTAAATTCCAGATTTTATTTCGAGTGAGAGCATGAAATTCTGCAATCATGGCGTTACGCCAGTGTGGGATAGAGAGAGCTTGTTTGGTGGTGGTGGGAAGGCTTGTGGGTGAGGGGAGTAGGGATAGGTTGGCATATTTGGGGTTGGGTTTGGTGATACCATGGGACAGTCGGGTGGTGATGGTGCGGGTAGAAGGGGGACAGAGCTGCTGGGTATGGGGGGCAATCGCGCGGGGGAGGGGGGCGATTGCGCGAAGTTTCTGGAAGGGAGGGGCAATCGCACGAATGCGGGGGCGATCGCGCGGGTTTTCTCGGGTTCGGTGTGGGTTGTTTGGCCGTGGTGGAGGGTGATGGATGGTTAGGGGAGGGAGGGTTTAAGAGGGGGTGGGTAGGGGGAGGGGTGGGGAGGTTGGGTGGTGGTTGAATGGAGGGTGTAGTGTTTAGGACAGGGAGAAATAGAGTGTGCCAATCGGAGGGAGGGGGAGCAGAAGCAATGGGGGGAATGGAGGTGAGGGAGGTGTAGGGAAATGTGTTTTCAACAAAACGAACATGACGGGAGGTGTAGACTCGATGGGAGGTGGGGTGAAGGCAGTAATACGCACTTTGCGTGGGTGAGTAACCAACAAAGATACATGGAATGGATTTAGGGGCTAGCTTGTGGGGGGTATAAGGGCGAAGCCAAGGATAACAGAGACAACCAAAGCTTCGTAATTTGGTGTAGTTTGGAGGGGAATGGAATAGGCGAAGGTAGGGGGAATTGTCACGACCCTAACCCTAGGCACTGTTTAGGCACACGTGGAGCACGTGGGAACGGAGGGTGCACTTCATTTCTTATGATGCATTACATGGATTATGTGTTTACTTTTGGTATTTTTATGAATTTCATGGTTTTGGAATATTATGTGATGTTTATTAATTCCATGGCTTATATGTTTATGAAGGTTAAAACTCATTTGGTGATATCATGTTTAATTGAATTACTTGGGGAAATTAATGTGGGAGGTTATGTTAGTTAAAAGTTGAAATGGAAGGAATTATAAAAGTGATGAGGGGCTTAAGTGTAAATAGAAGTGTAGGGGTTTAGTGGATACTTGGAGGGCCTTTGTGAAAATTGTTGATAATAATCTTATTTAAGGGAAGCTTCTTTCAAAATCCATCCTTCTTCCCTCAGCTTCTTCCTCTTTCCATGGTTCTAGAAAGGTTCCAAACCCTAGCTCTCTTCCTAAAATCCTAGAAAATCATCCGGTAATCAGTTTCTTAGTTTGAGCACGTATTATTGGTCACGGCGGGGAGTTGAACTCATCTAGCCGGATAAAGCTCCTTGTTATTTTCCATATTTTTAAGGTAAGTTATTATGAATTCTTTCAATGTTGAGCATATGAGTTTTTATGAAGTGGAAATGTGTTATAAACTAGTTTTGGAACTTGTTTGCTTCATTCTTGGCTTGGAAAAATGATTAGAAAAGGGTTGAAGTTGATGAACATGAAAAGGGTAATGGAATAGTTGATTAACTTTGGGAATGGATGTGGTATAGGGTTCTAAAGCATGGATTGAGTGTGGTTATGTGTTAAAGTTGGTATATAAACTGGATTTGGTTGGTTTGGCACAGCTGGGTGAAGTAAAAATGGGGTTTTGGGGTCTTGGATGGAGCTGGTGTGAACATCAGCAACAATTCTGGGAAAAGGCACGACTCGTGCCCTGGGAAAATTAAAGTCGTGCCCTGTCGTGCCTTAAGAGGGACGAGTGGGTCTGGAGTGGGTAAATTGGGCACGAGTCGTGCCCATTTATGCTAAGTCGTGCCTTACAAAGGGGACAACTGTTTCTGGGGAAGGTTTAAGGAGGCACGAGTCGTGCCCTGGGGCATGAGTCGTGCCTTACCCTGCAGCCTTTGAACAGTTTTGCAAGCCTTGAAAACCTAATTCATCTAAGGTATAATGGAACACACTTTAACTATAATACTAGTATAACATTAGTACTTCACAACCATGTTTTACTTGGGCAAAACAAATATTGGGAAGGGCTTTAAATATTGCTTGGAAAAGAGTTGGAAGACATTGTTGACTGATAACCAAAGTTTATAGAAACTTGGCATTTGATTATGGAACTTGAAAGAAGATTGTGCAATGTTATATGGTGAATGCATATGGCTACTTATATGTGATTGTACCTCTACGTGGTTACCTATAGATGGTTATATGTTAATATGGTGCATGAAATACTTGTTTCACGACATCATTGGATTGAGCATGAGCATGAATTCTATATGTGGATTATTGTAACTCAATAGTGTATATATATATGTGACACTATTTGAAGGTGAACATGAGTAATTGTTCCATGTTATATACTGTTATCCCAATGTGTTGATTTGATTTCAAGTAACTGTTATGTGCTTGAAGGTGAATATGAATGAGATCAATATCAGCTAATATTTCGGGGGTATAATGGAATGCGACCACTTATGAGAAGTTGTAACATAAGGTGCTCGAATTTCATTATACCTGTGCTCGTTTCCACCCCACTGTGGCCACAGTTTGGGGCTCAGTTACTATGGATATGCCTAAGTAGTTCATAGGATACTGATACCTTACATGGTTCCCTGAAAAATGGGTCTTGTAATGCGTGAATAGGCCTAAGCCGTTCACAAGAAAAATGGGTTTCATTCCCAATGTAGTACGACTTATTGTTTAGACGGGAAAAGGTAAGGTCAGGTAACGTAATGTGTTTATCGCTTTCCAAATATGATGTTGAGCAACTTGTTTACGTGTTGCATATTATTTGGCATCTTGCTGCATGCATAATAGCTTACTGAGATTCTTTCTCACCCCGTCTCCCTTTAATTTTTTTAGATACCACTGAGACAGGAGGTCAGGACCGGTGAGGCCGGGGCACAGTTGGATTGTCTTTTGGTTGTCAGGGTACGTTTTGCTAGAAGGAGAGTTTGTTGGGTTGTTATTCTTTTGGGGCAAGTTTGTATATAACTTTTATAACATTTTCAAAACTTGGTTTGTAATTAATGGTTGTGGTTGCTTGTAAATATGATAGTATGAGTCTTTACTTTTAAAGTATGATGATTGAAAGCAGGTTGTTATATTAAACAAGTTCCCTTAACGTTTCCATTTAGGAAGGTCATGTCAAAATTTTCTTGAACCTCATTTGGTTTGAAATGGTTTAATCAAAAGGTTTCTTTTAAGACGAGTCAGTTTGGGGACCCTATCATTGGGGCACGAGTTTATAGGTCCCGGGGTTGGGAAGGCCCCACAGTTGGTATCAGAGCTAAGGTTAGATGTCAAGGGTAGAAGTCTAGTCTAAGGGGGAGTGTGTGATGTCTGACGCCGAGTGTTTGATGCAGGGAATTGTGTGATGGATGGCACTGGTAAAGAACAACAAAGGGTGGAAGGAGACTCAGGTGTGGGGGGATCCGGAGAGGATCCGAATACCGAATTGATGAACATGTTCCGGGCTTTTATTCAGGGTATGGCAGCTCAAAGCCAAGGTCAGCAGCAACAACAAGAAGGGAGACAAGCGCATGGATTAGAAAAGTTTGTTAAGTTGGCTCCACCCAGTTACAACGGAGACCCGAATACAGCTAAAGCGGAACGGTGGTTAGAAGCGATGAAGAAATTTTTTGTTGCTATGGGAAGCTCGAATGAAGAAAAGGTTCGATGTGCTGTATTCAAATTAGAAGGGCCAGCTGAGCATTGGTGGCAAATACTCAAGGAAAGTTGGGAACGAGATCATACTCCACAGACATGGAACAACTTCACCCGGAGTTTCAGGGAGCATTTCATACCGATGGTGACGAGGGATAAGAAAGAAGCAAAATTTCTGAAGCTGGAGCAGGGAACAATGTCTGTGGCTCAATATTTATCGAAGTTCACTGAATTGGCAAGGTATTGTCCTCATCTTGTACCGGAGGAGCAAAGAAGAGTCTACCGGTTCGTGAAGGGATTGAGGTTGGAATTCAGGAAACAACTATTTACTCATGACTTTCCCACTTATCAAGCAGCGGTAAATATGGCCTACAGAATTGAGAATGACATTGAAGAGCACCGAGGCAAGCATGAAGGAGGTGGATTCAAGTCCAAGTTCTCAGGTCAAGGGTCAGGGAAACAGCGGGGTCAGCCAAAGTCTCCAACTCCTGGAGGGGCTAAAGGAGGAAATGTTGGTGGTTCTTTTCGTACGACACCTAGTAAAGTTGGCATTGTGTGTAATTGGTGTAAGAGGGGTGGTCATTCGGAAGAGAATTGTTGGGCGAAACAAGGAAAGTGTACTAGTTGCGGCGAGATGGGACACTACCGAAGAGACTGTCCAAAATTTATCTGGAGTCAGGCTGCGGGTGGCAGACCGCAGGGGGTTCAGCCAAGGAGTGGTGTTAAGAGGGACGTGGAAGGAAAACCTAAGGAGAGAGTCCCGGGTAGGGTGTTTGCCCTGGGATGTAGCGAGGTAGATCCGTCAGCGGTTATTAGAGGTATAGTCCCTGTCTCAGGGGTCAAGGCTCGTATTCTTATCGACCCTGGATCGTCTCATTCATATGTGGCATCTCATTTTGCATTTACATTGCATAAACTGCCTAAGATGTTACCTTATGTGTTAGAGGTGTCTACTCCCGTGAGAGAGTGCCTCGAGTCTTCTCTGATTTATCATGATTGTGAAGTGCTAATATGTGGTCATGTGTTGCCTGTGGATTTGGTAGAGTTACCAATCCGAGACTTTGATGTTATTTTAGGCATGGACTGTTTGAGCTACTGTCATGCCTTGGTGGATTGTCGCAAGAAGCGCGTCACCTTTTCTATGCCTAATGTGCCTGTATTTGTCTTTGATGCTGATAAGTCATTGTTTGGCATAAATGTGATATCTGCATTAAAAGCTAAGAAATTGTTATCAAAGGGGTGTGAGGGTTATTTGGCTTACGCGGTAGATGTTCGTAAGAAATCTCCCGAGTTGTCGCAAGTGCCAGTTGTGAATGAATTCAGTGATGTGTTCTCAACTGAGTTTGCTATGCCTCCGATTGAGAGATAGAATTTTGTATTGATCTATTACCTGGTACTTCACCAATCTCTAAGGCTCCGTACAGAATGGCTCCAGCCGAACTTAAAGAGTTGAAAGTTCAGTTGCAGGAACCTCTTGACAGGGGTTTCATTCGTCCCAGTGTGTCACCCTGGGGAGCGCCAGTTTTATTTGTCCGGAAGAAGGATGGGACGTTGCGGCTTTGTATTGATTACAGGTTGTTGAATCAAGCCACTATAAAAAATAAGTATCCTTTGCCTCACATTGATGACCTTTTTGATCAACTTCAAGGGTCGGTTATCTATTCCAAGTTAGATTTGCATAGTGGTTATCATCAGTTGAAGATCAAACCGGATAACATTCCTAAAACTGCTTTCAGGACGAGGTACAGACACTACGAATTCCATGTGATGCCTTTTGGATTTACTAATGCGCCGGCCGTGCTTATGGATATGATGAATCGGGTTTTCAAGCCGTATCTTGATAATTTTGTGGTGGTTTTCATTGACGACATCTTGGCATACTCCAAATCCCGGGAAGAACATGAGGAGCACTTGAGAACCGTGTTATCCGTGCTTCGTGAGAAACAACTATTTGCCAAGTTCAACAAATGCGAGTTTTGGCTTGAGCAAATTTCTTTCCTTGGCCATGTCGTATCACGTGATGGGATTACCGTAGATCCTGCAAAGATTGAGGCAGTAGTCAACTGGAAACAGCCGTCTACAGTGACAGAGGTTCGCAGTTTCCTTGGATTAGCGGGATATTATCGTAGGTTTATTGAGGGATTTTCACGGGTTGCAACTCTGTTGACTCGGTTGACTCGGAAGGAGGTACCTTTTATGTGGGATGCGAAGTGTGAGGCTAGCTTTAATGAATTGAAGAAGAGATTGAATTCGGCTCTGATCCTTACCTTGCCAGATGGTTGCGAGGATTTTGTCATTTTCAGTGATGCTTCTAAAGAGGGATTGGGATGTGTTCTGATGCAAAAGGGAAAAGTAATCGCGTATGCTTCACGAAAATTATCACCAGTGGAGCAAAACTATCCTACTCATGACATGGAATTAGCAGCTATTGTCTTTGCCTTACACAAGTGGGAACATTACTTATACGGGGCTAAATTTGAGATATTCACGGACCATAAGAGTTTGAAGTACCTGTTTACCTAGAAGGATCTGAACAACAGACAGAGGCAATGGTTAGAGCTCCTGAAGGATTATGATTGTGTCATCTCGTATCATCCGGGGAAAGCTAACGTGGTAGCGGATGATATTAGTCGTAAAGCCCACCTATCATCCTTGAGAGCTCGGGAAGTGAAGAGTCACATGTTATTTGCGAATGTTAGAGCTGTTCCAACTATTTACGGAGATCTTTTGGAAGCGCAACAGAATGACGAGGAATTGAAGAAGATTCGGGAGAAGTTGCAAGATGGAAAGGCAGGAGAGTTTTCAGTGAATCAAGAGGGGTTTTAACTTTCAAAGGCCGAATTTGCGTTCCTTCGTCCCCGGAGATTAAAAGACAAGTGTTGGAAGAAGGTCACAAGTCCAAGTTTGCCGTTCACCCCGGGAGTACTAAAATGTATCAAGATTTAAAGAGAGGGTATTGGTGGAATGGGATGAAAAAGGAGATTTCCGAGTTCGTGTCCAAGCGTTTGTCAACAAATGAAAGCGGAGCATCAACGACCTGCGGGATTGCTTCAACCATTGGAGATTCCGGAGTGGAAATGGGAAGGCATTTCGATGGATTTTGTCACGGGATTGCCTCCTACGCCTAAGAAGATGGACGTGATATGGGTGATTGTGGATCGGTTAACCAAGTCTGCACATTTTCTACCTGTGTCAATCAAGTATTCCTTGGAGAAATTGGCTCAGTTGTACATCCGAGAGATTGTGAGATTACATGGAGTACCTGTTACCATTGTGTCAGATAGGGATCCGCGGTTCACCTCTCAGTTTTGGAGAGCATTACATAAAGCATTGGGGTCAAAGTTGAGTTTCAGTACCGCATTTCATTCTCAGACCGATGGACAAACGGAGAGAACCATTCAGATTCTCGAGGATATGCTACGAGCATGTGTGATGGATTTTCAAGCATCGTGGGAAGACCATTTACCTCTTGTGGAATTTGCCTACAACAACAGTTATCAATCCAGTATCGAGATGGCACCGTATGTGGCATTGTATGGAAGGAAATGCAGATCTCCGATGTGTTGGGATGAAGTGGGTGAAGCGAGACTTTGGGGTCCAGACTTAGTTAGAGACTCAACCGAGAAGATTAAGGTGATCCGAGACAGGTTAAAGACAGCCCATAGTCGATAAAAGAGCTACGCTGATACGAGAAGATGGTAACTATCATTCCAGGTGGGTGACTCCGTATTTTTGAAGATTCACCAAGAACGGGTATCAAAAGGTTTGGCAATAAGGGAAAATTGGCCCCGAGGTTCATTGGACCGTTTGAGATTCTAGAGAAGGTGGGTGAGTTAGCCTACTGATTAGCTCTCCCTCCATCTCTTTCTTCACTTCATGATGTGTTTCACGTGTCCATGTTGCGGAAGTATTGTTATGACCCTTCACATATATTGAGTTCGCCTCCCGAAGATGTTAGAGCGGATATGACCTACGTGGAGGTTCTATTAAGGATTTTGGAGCGACAAGTTTGAGAACTGCGTACCAAGAGCATCCCCGTGGTTAAGATCTAATGGAAGAATCACACTATCGAGGAAGGTACTTGGGAATTGGAATCGGAAATGAGGGAAAAGTATCCGAGTTTATTTGATCCTTCCGGTAAGTGATAGTCAAATTCGGGACGAATTTCTCTTAAGGGGGAGTGAGTGTCACAACCCTAACCCTAGGCACTGTTTAGGCACACGTGGAGCACGTGGGAACGGAGGGTGCACTTCATTTCTTATGATGCATTACATGGATTATGTGTTTACTTTTGGTATTTTTATGAATTTCATGGTTTTGGAATATTATGTGATTAAGTGTTTATTAATTCCATGGCTTATATGTTTATGAAGGTTATAACTCATTTGGTGATATCATGTTTAATTGAATTACTTGGGGAAATTAATGTGGGAGGTTATGTTAGTTAAAAGTTGAAATGGAAGGAATTATAAAAGTGATGAGGGGCTTAAGTGTAAATAGAAGTGTAGGGGTTTAGTGGTAGTTAGTGGATACTTGGAGGGCCTTTGTGAAAATTGTTGATATTAATCTTATTTAAGTGAAGCTTCTTTCAAAATCCATCCTTCGTCCCTCATCTTCTTCCTCTTTCCATGGTTCTAGAAAGGTTCCAAACCCTTAGCTCTCTTCCTAAAATCCTAGAAAATCATCCGGTAATCAGTTTCTTAGTTTGAGCACGGATTATTGGTCACGGCGGGGAGTTGAACTCATCTAGCCGGATAAAGCTCCTTGTTATTTTCCATATTTTTAAGGTAAGTTATTATGAATTCTTTCAATGTTGAGCATATGAGTTTTTATGAAGTGGAAATGTGTTATAAACTAGTTTTGGAACTTGTTTGCTTCATTCTTGGCTTGGAAAAATGATTAGAAAAAGGTTGAAGTTGATGAACATGAAAAGGGTAATGGAATAGTTGATTAACTTTGGGAATGGATGTGGTATAGGGTTCTAAAGCATGGATTGAGTGTGGTTATGTGTTAAAGTTGGTATATAAACTGGATTTGGTTGGTTTGGCACAGCTGGGTGAAGTAAAAATGGGATTTTGGGTTCTTGGATGGAGCTGGTGTGAACATCAGCAATAATTCTGGGAAAAGGCACGACTCGTGCCCTGGAGCACGAGTCGTGACCTGGGAAAATTAAAGTCGTGCCCTGTCGTGCCTTAAGAGGGACGAGTGGGTCTGGAGTGGGTAAATTGGGCACGAGTCGTGCCCATTTGTGCTAAGTCGTGCCTTACAAAGGGGATGACTGTTTCTGGGGAAGGTTTAAGGAGGCACGAGTCGTGCCCTGGGGGCATGAGTCGTGCCTTGCCCTGCAGCCTTTGAACAATTTTGCAAGCCTTGAAAACCTAATTCATCTAAGGTATAATGGAACACTCTTTAACTATAATACTAGTATAACATTAGTACTTCACAACCATGTTTTACTTGGGCAAAACAAATATTGGGAAGGGCTTTAAATATTGCTTGGAAAAGAGTTGGAAGGCATTGTTGACCGATAACCAAAGTTTATAGAAACTTGGCATTTGATTATGGAACTTGAAATAAGGTTTTGTAATGTTATATGGTGATGCGTAGGGCTACTTATATGTGATTGTACCTCTACGTGGTTACCTATGGATGGTTATATGTTAATATGGTGCGTGAAATACTTGTTGCACGAAATCATTGGATTGAGCATGAGCATGAATTCTATATGTGGATTATTGTAACTCAAAAGTGTATATATATATGTGACACTATTTGAAGGTGAACATGAGTAATTGTACCATGTTATATACTGTTATCCCAATGTGTGGATTTGATTTCAAGTAAATGTTATGTTCTTGAAGGTGAATATGAATGTGATCAATATCAGTTGATATTTCGGGGGTATAATGGAATGCGACCACTTATGAGAAGTTGTAACATAAGGTGCTCGGATTTCATTATACCTGTGTCCGTTTCCACCCCACTGTGGCCACAGTTTGAGGCTCAGTTACTATGGATATGCCTAAGCAGTTCATAGGATACTGATACCTTACATGGTTCCCTGAAAAATGGCTCTTGTAAGGCGTGAATAGGCCTAAGCCGTTCACAAGAAAAATGGGTTTCATTCTGAAAGAGCTCGACCGAAGGAGTAGTGTACGAAGCGAAAGGGAATGAGGGAATGTTGGCTGATAGGTTGAGCATACCTTGCACGAGACAAACCCAAATCCGGGATTACTTGCTAGCTTCCGCCTTGACAGGGCGGTGCTCTGACCAATTGAACTATAATCCCAGGAAAATGAGGTGTACAGCCGAACATTTCTTTTTTTCTCTTCATTCGAACTATTGTAAGGTCAGGTAACGTAATGTGTTTACCGCTTTCCAAATATGATGTTGAGCAACTTGTTTACGTGTTGCATATTATTTGACATCTTGCTGCATGCATAATAGCTTACTGAGATTCTTTCTCACCCCGTCTCCCTTTATTTTTAGATACCACGAGACGGGAGAGGTCGGGGACCAGAGTGAGGCCGGGGCACAGTTGGATTGTCTTTTGGTTGTCAGGGTACGTTTTGCTAGAAGGAGAGTTTGTTGGGTTGTTATTCTTTTGGGGCAAGTTTGTATTTAACTTTTATAACATGTTCAAAACTTGGTTTGTAATTAATGGTTGTGGTTGCTTGTAAATATGATAGTATGAGTCTTTACTTTTAAAGTATGATGATTGAAAGCATGCTATTATATTAAACAGGTTCCCTTAACGTTTCCATATAGGAAGGTCATGTCAAAATTTTCTTAAACCTCATTTGGTTTGAAATGGTTTAATCAAAAGGTTTCTTTTAAGACGAGTCAGTTTGGGGACCCTACCATCGGGGCACGAGTTTATAGGTCCCGAGGTTGGGGAGGCCGCACAGGAATCATTATTGAGGGTAGGGGTAGGCATTATGTTTATGAGATAGGTGGCAGTGGTGAGAGCATAGGGCCAAAAGGTGAGGGGTAGATTGGCATGGGAGAGAAGGGTGAGATCCGTTTCAACAATGTGACGGTGACGATGCTCGGCATACCCATTATGTTCAGGAGTCTGAGGTGGAGTGGTGAGATGAGTGATACCGTTTTGAGCCAGAATGGGTGTGAGTTTGAGGTATTCACCCCCGTTATCGGAGTAGACTTGGATGATAGGACGTTGGAAGTATTTTTCGACTAGTGTTTTGAAATGAAGGAATGTGTTGTAAGTGTCAGATTTGTGTTTTAGGGGGTAGAACCAAATATATTTGGTGAAGTGGTCGAAAAAGATGACATAGTATTTAAATTTGTCAAGGAAATAAACTGGAGAAGTCCATACATCATAAGATATAAGATCTAGAGGAGCATGTGAAATTAGAGAAGAGGATGCAAATGGTAGTTTGTGGCTTTTGTTAATGAAACAAGAATTTGATGTAGTGCATGAATGAGATGAGTCATCTGATGGGAAGGTGTAGAGTCAAAACAAGTTCAGAGAATCGTCCAATAAGGAGTATCCAGTCCACTCCAAATGAATCTAATAATAATTCATGTTTTTTTTAACTTTATCCAGATTGTTCATCTTAAGCCTATATATAGCTTAGCAGCCAGAGTTATTAGACAGACTTGGATGTATTTGAATCAGTTCAGATTAATATTATACTAGTTTAGTACTACTCCTAGTTGTTTCTCCCTCTTTGTGGTGTTCTGTAACTCAATTCCTTGTTGTCTCTTATTGCTGCTGCATCATTTGGTATCAGAGCCTGCACTACGCTCTCGGGCTGATTATGTGATTGCATTCATGGCAGCACGGCGTGGTAGAGGAAGGCGCGGCAATGCAATGGGTGGTGTGAGAGATGAGCGAGATGATGAAATTCAGGCACTTCGAAGGCAGGTTGAAGAGCTTGCCATTTGACTTGAACGCCAAGAGGCGCGGAGTGAGCACGGTGGATCAAGTCGTGGTGGGTACTCTAGTGACGAGTCAGATGTGAATCCCTTCGCTAATCGTCGTCATGAAGGTTGAGTAAGGAGATTTGATCGTGACTTTGACAAGGTTAAGATTGACCTTCCGGAGTTCCATGGTCGTTTACAACCAAACGAGTTTCTCGATTGGCTTAGTGCTATTGAGAAATTTTTTGATTATAAGGAGACTCCTGAGCAACAACGTGTGAAGCTAGTAGCAACAAGGTTGCGTGGATATGCTTCAGCGTGGTGGGATAAAGTCCAAGACATGAGGCTTCGTAAAGGAAAAGACAAGATTTCTTCGTGGGAGAAAATGAAGTCTAGGCTAAAGGAGAAGTTCTTGCCTTTGGACTTTGCTCAGACAATATTTTCCCAGTTCAACAACCTACGTCAAGATGCAAAGACTTTGGTTGATTATACAGAGGAGTTCTACAAACTCCTGACCCGCAATGATGTCCAAGAGACTGAAGAACAGTTAGTTGCAAGGTATGTTGGTGGTTTGAGAGACCCTATTCGTGATGAAGTAGACATGCACAGATTATGGAGAGTAAATGATGCTTACCAAGTAGCCTTGAAAGTTGAGGCTAAGCTCACGCGACATGGTGCAAAGAAGTATGTGGATGTTCGTAGCTTGTACCCTGCTAAGGGAGAAAGTTCGCGGGGAAAAAGTACAGCTGCAAAGGAGGAAAAAGGGGGACATAATAGTGAAAATTCAGCCCCGCTGAACCGAAATGGGTACCGGTCTACTCGCTACAACAATGCAAATGGATGCTTCAAGTGCGGTCAGGCTGGTCATCGCATGAGGGAATGTCCAAAGCAACATGTTGTGGCCTTTGGTGATGAAGATGATCGGGAGGACACTAGCGATCCTATATATGATGAGGAAGATGATTTACAGCAAGTTGAGGTTGAACCCGAGAAGGAGAGAGTCTGATGATTCAGAGAGCCCTTGCCACACCCAAGGTCGACTCGAATGAAAATTGGCTTCGCTCTAATATCTTCAAAACTCGATGCAAGTCTAATGGAAAAGTGTGTACAATCGTCATTGATGGGGGAAGTTGCGAGAACATTGTGTCTCAAGAGATGGTGGATAAGCTCAAGCTTCCAACCGAACCACATTCGAAACCTTACCGAATTGCTTGGTTCAAGAAAGGGAATGAGGTAAAAATTTCTAAACGTTGCCTTGTTTCATTTTCTATGGGAAAAAATTATCATGATAAAGTGTGGTGCGATGTTGTTCCTATGGATGTTTGTCACATACTCCTAGGAAGACCATGGCAATTTGATAGACATGTTTTTCACAATGGTCGTAAAATACATATAGCTTTAAAATGGGAAAATATCAAATTGTTCTTTTGGCCAGTAAGGAGGAGAAAGTACATAAGCCTTTGCAAGAGGAGAGTAATAATTTTCTCACGTTGTCAGAATTTATGAAGGAAAGTAGGGAGGGTGGTATTGGTTACACGTTGGTCACTAAGCCAGTGGTGACATTCTTTGATGTTCCTAATGAGGTGGAACCTCTTTTGAGAGAGTTTGCAGATGTTATGCCTGATAAACTTCCTCCTCTGCAGGATATATAACACCAAATTGATTTAATTCAAGGTTCTAGTCTTCCTAATAAAGCTCATTATAGGATGGGTCCTAAAGAACATGAGGAATTGAGAAGACAGGTTACTGAGTTATTAAAGAAAGGCCATATTCAGGAGAGCCTGAGCCCTTGTGCGGTTCTGGATTTATTAACTCCAAAGAGGGATGGCACATTACGTATGTGTATGGATAGTCGTGCTATCAATCGGATAACTATCAAGTACCGATTTCCCATCCCAAGGATTGATGATATGTTGATATGCTTGCTGGAGCAAAGGTTTTCTCGAAGATCTTAGGAGCGGCTATCACCAAATTCGGATCAAACCGGGTGATGAGTGGAAAACCGCTTTCAAGACGCGAGAAGGGCTCTACGAATGGCTTGTTATGCCATTTGGCCTATCCAATGCCCCAAGCACTTTCATGAGGGTAATGAATCAAACCCTCCATCATTTTATTGGAAATTTTGTTGTTGTGTATTTTGACGATATTCTTGTTTATAGTCGTGATAAAGGTGAACACATAAAACATTTGCGGGCTGTACTAAGCACTTTGAGAGGTGAAAAGCTATATGTAAACCTCAAAAAGTGTTCTTTTATGATAGATAACCTTGCTTTCCTAGGTTATGTTCTAACCTCTACAGGGCTTAAAGTAGATGAAGAAAAGATCAGCACTATCAGTGGTTGGCCAACACCAAAGAGCATACAAGAAGTCAGAAGTTTTTATGGATTGGCCTCATTTTATCGCCGATTCATTAAAAATTTCAGCATGATTTCAGCCCCATTGACAGATTGCATGAAGAAAGGTGACTTTAAGTGGACGATGGAGTCAGAGAAAAGTTTCCAAATTGTGAAAGAGAAGCTGTCCAGCGCACCTGTGCTTGCTTTACCAGATTTTGAAAAGATGTTTAAAGTTGATTGTGATGCCTCTCATGTGGGCATTGGTGGCGTGTTAAATCAAGAGGGTCATCCAATTGCATTCTATAGCGAAAGGCTCAATGACGCATGTAAAAGGTATTCAACTTATGACGTGGAATTCTATGCTATCGTGCAGGTCCTTCGTCATTGGAGATCATACCTCATTCAAAGAGAATTTATCCTTAATTCTGACCATGAAGCTCTTAAACACATTAATAATCAAGGAAACTTGAATCATAGACATGCCAAGTGGGTTGCTTTCTTGCAAGAGTATACCTTTATTCTGAAACACAAAAGCGGGAAATGCAATCGTGTAGCAGATGCACTCGGCGGGAGGGTTGCTCTTCTTAATTCTATGACTGTGAAGCTTGAAGGGTTTGATCACATCCGAGAATTGTACAAGACTGATGAAGACTTTGGAGCTATTTGGGAAGCTTGTAAGACTGGACAGTGCAGCGATTATTTGCCAGGATGATTTTCTTTTCAAGGGTAATCACTTATGCCTCCCCAGGTGTTCACTTAGAGAGTGTGTTGTCAAGGAGTTGCATTCTGGAGGTCTAGGTGGACATTTTGGACGGGAAAAGACAATACTTGCTGTGAAAGAGAAATATTATTGGCCTAGTATTTATCGAGATGTAAGTCATTTCATAAAGAGATGTCGAATCTGCCAAACATGCAAAGGAGGAGCTCAGAATATAGGTAGTTATATCCCGTTGCCAACCCCAAATTCTCCATGGGAAGATGTTAGTATGGATTTTGTGGTTGGTTTGCCAAGAACACAGAGGGTTAATGACTCAATTTTTGTGGTTGTTGACCGTTTTGAAGATGGCACATTTTGTTCCGTGTAAGAAAACTATGGATGCTTCATATATTGCAGGCCTCTATTTTCGAGAAATAGTCAAGCATCATGGTCTTCCAAGATCTATCGTATCAGATAGAGATACAAAGTTTATAAGCCATTTTTGGAGGTGTTTGTAGAACATGATTGGTACTAATTTGCAATATAGCAGTGCTTATCATCCTCAGATCGATGGTCAAACGGAGGTGGTGAATTGAACCTTAGGGAACTTACTTCGATCATTGGCAGCAAAAAGGCCCAAACAGTGGGACATGGTCCTTGCACAGGCTGAGTTTTCATATAATTATGTGGCGAATCGTTCAACTGGGAAGAGTTCTTTTGAAGTCATTAATGGAAGAGCCCCTACTCACTATTTGGATCTTTCTGGGATCACAAATACAACCTCTTCTAGCAAAAAGGCTGAAGACTTTGTTCATACCATGGCTAGAATTCATGATGATGTAAAGAAGAAGCTTGATGAAACTAACATGAAATACAGTGAGACTGCAAATGCTCGTTGAAGGATTAAGATTTTCAAAGAGGGTGATCATGTTTGGGTTCATTTGAAAAAGGAGCGATTTCCTGCTGGAACCTACAACAAGCTCAAAGAGAATAAGATTGGACCTTGCCGAATTCTCAGAAAGATCAATGACAATGCTTATAAGATCGAGCTTCCTCCACACATCCGTACTCATCCAACATTTAACGTTCGAGATCTTACTGAGTTTCATGCTGAAGAACCAGACAACTCGAGGGCGAGTTCTTTTGCACCGGGGGAGAATGATGTAGTGCATGAATGAGATGAGTCATCTGATGGAGTCATCTGATGGGAAGGTATAGAGTCAAAACAAGTTCAGAGAATCGTCCAAATAAGGAGTATCCAGTCCACTCCAAATTAATCTAATAATAATTCATGTTTTTTTAACTTTATCCAGATTGTTCATCTTAAGCCTATATATAGCTTAGCAGCCGGAGTTGTTAGACAGAATTGGATGTATTTGAATCAGTTCAGATTAATATTATACTAGTTGAGTACTACTCCTAGTTGTTTCTCCCTCTTTGTGGTGTTCTGTAACTCAATTCCTTGTTGTCTCTTATTGCTGCTGCATCAGAATTACACGGAGATAAACTAGAGGAAATAGATAAATGGAATTTGCTACGCAGTAGACTAAGAATAGGGGGAGTGGGATGGCCTAATCTATGATGACACTATTGCGAAGAGATGACGCTTGAATGAGCTTGAATGGGCGGAGGGTGCCAAATGTAGACGCCATCCTCAAGGTCTCCGTGGATAAGGGTTTGGCTCGTAGCTTTGTCTTTAATGAGAAAAGACGAGTGTGAGAATTCAATAATGACATTATTGTCACGACAAAATTGAGATACAGATAGAATGTTACGAGTGATAAGAGGAACATGTAAGACATGATTGAAAAGAAGAGGGGGGAGGATGTGGAGAGAGAGAATGAACCTATGTTAGAGATAGGAAGAGAGGAACCATCTCCGATTATGACATCGTCACTGCCATTGTAGGGTGTGTGTAAGGCTAGGTTAGAGATGTCATTAGTGATGTGGTTGGTGACACCGCTATCAATAAGCCAGGAGGGAGGGGGAGAGGGAGTATGGTGGGCGGCTGAGTGGGCTTGGGGTTTTTGGTGGTTGGGGTTTGGTTTCGGTATTGGGGAGGTTGAGAGGAGCAATTTACGGTGGGGTGGTCACGTTTGAATTGACCACATTGGGAGAGGATATGACCAATGGTACTACAATATTAGCACTTGCCCTTGTAGGGGAAGGGTGAGGGTCTATGAGAGGAAGGAGAAGGATTGGAGGTATGGTAGGAGTTATGGGTGGGTGATGGGCGGGCTTGGGCAGTGAAGGCGGTGGTGGGGAGGGTATTGGTGGAGGAGGGGGAGCCGGCCATAGGGATAGAGGGGAGGGGATGTCGAATTTTTGAAGGGGTTTAGGCTATGAATCTTTGTAGCTCTGATACCATGTGAGAATTAGAAAAACCTTAGGTTGTTTATTCACAAACTCTTAATATATATACAAGAGAGAGTCATATTCTAATAAGAAGAAGGAGTTTCCTTATTCTAATCATCATATTCTAATAAGTAGAATGAGTTTCCTTATTCTAATCACAATACAAATATTTAGTTGCCTAATCTAAATACATGAGGATATTGACAAGGAATAATCTAGAGAAAGTCAAACAAATAACTTTAAAAAACTTTAGGAGGAGATTCCTTAATATCCTTAATAAGTATGACATTTATTTCGGGGCATGGAGAGTATCAATCATACTCCCCCCGTTCCTAAATGAATGAATGTCGAAGTTTCATTTTAACGGATAATCTGAAAATGTGTGCTTTTTATGATTTTAATGACAAAGATGTATAAATATTCTTGTTTTATACTTTTCAAACATTTAGTTTTGCGAATATAAAGTAATTAGTTAAAAAATATTTAGGTACAAGGTTATTTTCAAAAAAGACATTCATTTTGAACAAAAATTTATTGAAAATCGACATTCATTTAGGGACAGATGGAGTAATTTTTTTCACGATCGTTTCAAAATAAATATCGCACTTTTAAATAAGGAAATGAATTTAATGCAATTATACAAATAATATGCGAACAAGTAAAATACATTAAAAAAACGTTTATAAATCAAATGAAGTACTCCCTCCGTCCATTTACATGGTTCACACTTTCTATTTTGGGCGTCCATTTACATGGTTCACACTTTGTTTCTTTCCTAAAATGGAAACTTTATATTATTAAAATATTAATCCTACCCCACTATAATTTACTATTCCCTCCACTCATTATCTCTCCTACATTATTTTAATACTCACAACACCATTATAATATAATATTCCCTTCACTCATTCTCTCTCCTATTTTACTTTCACACTCACAACACTTTCAATATAATAATCCCTCCTTAATCAACGTGTAAACAGTAACTGTGAACCTACTAAATGAACGGAGGGAGTATTTATTATGAGTGGGAGGAAATATAAAACTCCATTCAATACAAATATTATCTCGGGAGATTAATCGAGAAGTTTTAAAAACTTATCATAATATGCCCGAAAAGTTTCTCCACATGTCATATTATTCATGTTGAATTATTTCAACAAATTACTGCATCATATATATGAATGTATAATAGTACTGCGTAACTGAATATAATACTGCATGTATGGCAGTGACTGGCAGCCTGTGGCGGTGGTCGACGGCCGGTGGTCACGATGGTGGCTCACGGTGGGGGCAGTGTTAATGATGTTGTATTATAATTTTAAATTGCTATTTAAATACATGTAATATTATATATTACTACATAAAAATTTCTGAAACATTTTGATTTAATTAAAATTTGAGTGAAAATGATTTATCCAAAAAAACTTCTCCATCAAATTCCCTTTTATCTTTAGCTCTGACCTCTTTCTGGGTTCTCAGCCTCCTCTAGAATGCCTTAAACCAATTAATTGAAAATTACAATTAAATCCAAAGAATTATCCTATTTTCGCTAAGGTTAGTTTGAGATTTTTACTTCAAATCAATTGTGATCGTGTAGATCATGATATATGCCGTACTAAACAATTTACATCACATTTTAGTACAAAAAATGTGTTTTTGTATTCGTTCAAAATATTTTACATTTTGGTAGTAGATTTTTTACATCGTATTGTCTGTTGTTGAGTGCTGAAGCGTTAAAGCTAAGGCTCCGTTGTAGCAGACCCACGTCCCGAGAACCACTTGTTCAAAAGGGATGAGCTGATCGACCAAGATGATAAAGATGTTTTAGTGGTACTGCAGATAATACGATTAATCTCTATTGCACAACTCAAAAGATGAGGGTGAGATGTGGTACAACTTTGAGGCGGGCATCATGGCATGCCTTACAATTTTGCATTATTTTTAATCAGGGCTTGTTTGATGTATAAGAATGATCATTTTATCCTATGTCAATTCCTCTTTCCAATAAATATATTTTCATTTATCCCTAACACCCTACTCTATTCCGAAAGTCCCACGGGGCATTCTTCCACAAGCCGAGCAAAAAAAACACCATAAATGACCCTTTAAATGTGAACCGCCAAAACAAAAACAAACAGACAAGATCGATTATACACTGAAATTCCTCTGCACCATCGCCCACAACCACAACAGCCTACACGCGGACTTATACTGAGCCAATGATCCAACCCAATTAACCCAACAGGCTCACATGGGCTACCGGTTCATGGCATGACCGTTGGGCCCATGGACACCTAAACTTTCAAATTCGTTGAAGCCGATATCATAGGCATCCTGAGATTAAATCTTGACTAATTGAATACATCATCCAGGACTAAGATAATAATTTAGAATAATATTAATAAAATTTAATATTAATTTACAAAATTAAATTAGTTCAGCACATCATTTGAATGCCAAGATTCGAGCGTTAAGTTTATAAAAACCTGTGTCATGGGGCTATGCCCGATGACTTTTGTCCGTCTCGAAAAGAGCTTCGATTTGATATGCGGTGCATTTCGTAGTTTATCCGGAATCAAAAGTTATGCTCATTTTAGTGCACACACCTAAATTTCACCAAAAAATCTATTTTTTAAAAAATACCTTTAACTTTCATCTTTTACCACACAAGTCCACATAAATTTCAACACTAATAGCCTTAATAACATAAGAAAATGATCAATGGGAGGGGACTAAATAGGAAAGATAACTCAAAACTTATCAAGTGGTGGAGCTTGAAATTTGTGTTTAAATAAGCATATTGAAAGACAAAATGATTGGAATTTTAGTGTAAAGAGTAAACTTTACTTCCCTTCCAAATGAAGAAATAATGAGTAAGCGATAGAGTGGAAAGGTTAAAATCATAATTGTAAGAATAGTAAGTAAGCACTAGATACCAAATTGGTCTTGGTCCAGTGGTGTGTTGGTGGCTTTTCGAAGGAAAGGTCACCGGTTCGATTCCCCTCAAGGGGAATCTCTGTGCTTTAATTTCTATCTTGGGTTTCAAGGTCATTTGGAGCTTCCCGGGACACATCCGTGCAGTTAAGGAAGCAGCATTGCTGGGCTTGTATCCTCAGTGTGGGGAGTTCGAATTTTGGCAGAGCAGCTGGAGCAGCCAATTGGTGATGTAAGAGTGATGTAAATGCCTTGTAGGAGGGCTCCCTTGGGGCTCCTGAAAGTATAAGTGGAGTGCCACCCGCAGGCTGCATAGAGGCACATCCCGCGATTTACCTCCGCTCATGATATGCGAGGATCGGTGCGCAGTGGTCAGAATTAGTCCAGACGAAGGCAGGAACCCAGGTATAAAAAAAAAAAAAAAAAAAAAAGTAAGCACTAGATAGTCTAGATTGTGGATAATAATGATGCATGATTTTATGTAGGCATAGATTCTTTGCAAATGTGATTTGAGGTATCAAAAGATGCAAAAAGAAAAAGCAAAAGGTGAAACTCATAAAAGCTTTGTTTGTGCTCATATTTATTCGCATCTAAATAATTATTTCATTAGGAATAAAGTCATCCTACTTTTTATGAATGATCAAATCAACCAATAACTTTTATTAATTATTTATTCTCAAACCATAATATTTTGATTAAAATTATTTTGAGGAAAAAAGATTTTACATATCATACAAAAATTTGGCAAAAAAAAAATCAAAATGATATTATAATGCAGATTTTATCACAAATAATAGTTTTAATGCAATATTACCATAGTAAAAGATAGAAG
This sequence comes from Adenophora triphylla var. japonica, assembly GCA_022495995.1. Lineage (NCBI taxonomy): Eukaryota > Viridiplantae > Streptophyta > Magnoliopsida > Asterales > Campanulaceae > Adenophora > Adenophora triphylla. The sequence continues at coordinate 53,480 of JAFEMH010003422.1, forward strand.
AAAATGCAAATATAGTACCCTAAATATAGGGCTTGTTTGAGGTTTATGAATAAACTAATTTTCGTTGCAACCACCGTACATCATCTGTATTGGAGGCTCGTTTAAGGTATACAACGACATACATTTTTTCGGTTAAATTGACATATGCAATATATGTGACACATTTTACGAAGGGTAAAACAGGAAATTCAACAAAAATCAAGTTAAACAACTATCAAGGTTTTAAGTGTAAATCTGAAATGTAAAAGGTGGACTCAATTAATTTTTAATAAAAAATAATAATTAAAAAAAATCATATCACATGTTTAATAAATATTATTATTTTATAAAAAAAGTACAAGGTAGACTAAATTAATTTTAAATTATTTTTTACATTTTCAACTTAATCCATCATGTGCAATAAAAAAATAATTAATTTATTAGGTTAAAAAATCTTCTTTCTTTATAATGAAATAAGTTTTTTTTTTTTTTGAATAAGCCCCTTTTTCTTTTTTTTTTTCTAATTTCCCTTTTTCTATTTCTCTCTCTCTTTTTTTTTACTTTTTATCATATCATACATACAGTGTTCTAAAAGACCCCGCCTAAGGGCACCTAGGCTCCGCCTAGGCGCTAGACCCCTCTCCAACGCCTAGTTTTAAGCCCCGTCTAGGTCCCGACTAATCCCAACTAATCCCGACTAGTCCCCGCCTAAGCGTTAGGCCCGGCCCCGCCGCCTAGCACCCGCCTAGCGCTTTTTAGAACCTTGATATCATATAAAGTCACCACCACCAACGCCTAACACAACCCATCACCACCATTCACACCGCCACTACCCAGTCACACCACCGCCACTGTTCATCCTTGAAATTCAAAAAATCAACAACCCATTTACAAAATCAGAAAATCGAACAACAGTAGGGGAGTGTATAAGATTTCCCGTCTGAGGCTCAATGTAACCATCTCTTTCATTTTTGAAAACAGGTGCACTCCTACGATTTTGCAAAATACTGTTTCAATTTTGGGCATACTCAACTTTTTATTTGAAATCCCATACAAATAAATGTCTACATGAAAAAGCCACACAATGAAAACCAGAGTTTCAGTTGGCCTAAATGTGCTTTCAATTGAAAATTTGTTTCTGATAGACAATACACCCTTAGTCCCGTTCGAAAGGGCAGAATTTTTTTTTTTTTTGGACGTTCCATTTGAAATAGTACAACCCAAAAATGGAAAGTTTTTTATTACTTCTTTATTTGTGGGACCCACTTGTCATACTCTCACAATAAATATCCACTAACTATTTCCTACCCCACTTTCTCTTTCCTACATCACCTTTCACTTACAACATTTATTCTAATATACATTTTTTTTTCATTCCTACATCACTTTTCTTAATTCTCATGCAAGAACACAAAAATGCCCTTTCAAGCGGGATAAATGGAGTATTAACATCAAAGAGTTCAAAATGTTTTTTTTTTTCTAACAGAGTATTATGGCACCAAAAGAAGTTCCTTTTGGCATTGCCTCTTTTGGTCTCATTGAGCTTGTGAGAAGCAAAACAGTTGGTGCTTCTAGAATTGCCTCTAGTCTGTCAAAGCAAGCCCATATCACCTGTTTCACATGGCGAGCATATACTTCCAGTCCCTCTTGAACGCTAACACGGAATTAAACCACAACAAAATCAAAAAATCAAAAGTCAAAACTCAAAAATGGATCTAGATCTTAAAAGAAAAGAGATGAAGGGAAATTGATCTATATCTAGATCAAGATTTATAATTGGATCTAGACATAAAAAAGGAAAGGGATGGTCAGACAAAAAGACGAGGGGGTAGAGAAGAAGATGAGGGGATAGGTCGGAAAGGGCAGAGGTTTTCGAAGTAAACGGAGAGAGAGAGATAAGGTCGTCGGATATCTGGATGTGTGAGGTCGCCGGAGGAAGGAGAGAGAGTGTCCGTGAGATTGTGTGTGTTTTATTTGCAGATTACCGAGAAAGGAGAGGGGAGGGGAGAAGAAGGGTTTTGTTTGTGGGAAGCGGAGAGAGTAATTTAATTTTTTGAATTTGGCCATTTGAAATTATTATATTTCACCTTTTAATCTTTAAAATTTTGTTGATCTTTCTATTTTACCCTTATAAATTATGTCACATGCATATTATATGCACAATTAACCGAAAAAAATGTATTTCGTTAGTCATAGGTAATTTAAACGAGCATCCAAAACAGATAAGGTATTGTGATTGCAACGAAAATTAGTTTAGGTATAAAAACCAAACAAGTTATATATTTGGGGTACTATATTTGAATTTTTTTCCCAAAAGATAATAAAAGATACATGGTGGAAGAAGGATATTTTAAAAAGGAAAAAAATCATTTTCACTAACTAAAAGTGGGCAAAATAGTAAAAGATAGTAAGGATAAATAAAACAAGAGCATAAAATGAGCTGAGAAATAAAGGAGGATAAATAGATAACAAAGTACACCATACAACAAGAACAACAATAACAAAAAAAAAAAAAAACATAAGGGATACTCCCTCTGTCCCATAAACCTTACTCAATTTTATTTTTAGCGATCAATACTAATGAACTATGACCAAACAAAAATATCAATTTAATCGTCATATTGAAAATCTAAAAATTGTTTTTGATAAATCATTAAGTGATTTATCAATAACAATTTTTAAAATTTTACTAGAAGATTAGTTTGACATTAATGCTTGGTCAAAGTTCTTTTATATTGACTGTCAGAATATTAAATGGGTAAGATTTTATGGGACGGAGGTTAGTATATAAATAAATAAATATAATCTTCTACAAATCCATTTTATCAACATTACCATATTAACCCTCATCCAAATCCTAACAAGAAGAATTTAGATAGAGAGTTAAAAAAATCCTCATTCCATCCAAAAAAAAAATATATATGACCATTTTTCGCGCGAAAATAACTTGTGGACGGATCTTGAATCAAACACGGCTACCGCCGCTTCTGAATGAGCTAAGAGCTTTAGCGGCACCGGCTCTCAAAATGAATTGGTGGTAAAATGCTGCAATGGCCGCGCCTATGAACGGTCCAACCCAAAAGATCCACTGAAAACAAACAAAAAACCACCAATTTTCATCAATAAAAAGGGGGGAAATTTTTAAAATTTTAGTGCACTATAAATGGTGGTATTTTAGGAAAAAATTATACGAACATGATCGTCCCACGACTTCTCATCGTTCAAAATAACTGCGGCTCCAAGACTCCTAGCAGGGTTGATGCCGGTGCCGGTGATAGGGATGGTGGCTAAGTGAACCATGAACACCGCAAACCCAATTGGAAGTGGTGCCAATACCTTCATTACACAACCATATACCCAAAATTAATATCTAGAAACTTAATGTCTGAAAAACTTAATATCTTAAAACTTAATGTCTGAAAACAAAAAAAAAAGTAGAACTGACATAAGTTGTTGAATATTAACAAATAAAAACTAATTAAGGGGAGTGATAGGGTGCTTACGGGAACATGGGAATCTCTAGCATTGCGCTTGGGATCAGTGGCGGAGAATACAGTGTAGACAAGGACAAAGGTACCGATGATCTCAGCGCTTAATCCAACGCCTTTGCTGTAGCCAATGGCCAGACCATTAGCTCCACCACCGAACTTGTCGTAGTTTGAATGCTGGATGGACTTGACCAAGCCCACACCACAAATGGCTCCTAAGCACTGAGCCACCATGTACATCAAGGCTCGGATCAATGACACCTTACGAGCCAACAATAGTCCAAATGTCACCGCTGGGTTTATGTGACCACCTGCACATCATGCTTCAAACAATTAATTTATTTCTTCAACGTACACTATACTACATTTGGTGCCTTATTTTTTTTTTCCTTTCTTGCCAAATTTTCCCGGAAAAAAAAAGAGAGAAAACAGAGTAAATAGTAAGAAAAGAAAGACTTACCGGAGATGCCGGCGGTGCAATAAACGAGAACAAAGATCATGCCACCAAATGACCAAGCTATGCCGAGGACGCCGACGCCGCCGCAGGCGTCGGCCTTCGACTGACTTTTGTAGCCAATGACGGTGGAGACGGTAATGTAGAGAAAGAGGAGGGTTGCTATGAACTCAGCGATGATAGCTCTGTAAAAGGACCATTGGGTTAGCTCTACTGGGTCAATTAGAGCAGCCGGCGGTGGGTCGTGGTAGTCCTTGGCTGAGAATGACCCTTGTTCAGCCACATCTTTAGCCATCTGTGTGTGTGTGTGTGTGTGTGTGTGTGTGTGTGAGAGAGAGAGAGAGAGAGAGAGAGAGAGAGAGAGAGAATTGAGTTGGGTTGGAGTGTGAGAATTGGGTGAAGAGATGGGTATATAAAGGGAGGGAGGGAGGAAGGTTTGTGTGTATGTGTGTGTGTGTTGGAGAAATGAAGATATGCCTATTTAGAAAGTTATTATATTTTGGATTTTCCATTGTGATGGTAATTATTTATGTAAATTTGTATTGTATGGGGTTTAGTAGTATATTTAAGATTTAAGTGATGGATTAGAATTAATTAATGATTTTAAAAAAATAGATTATTTTCCATTGACTTTAACGAATCTCCTATTGATGCTTACAAGATCTGATGAGCCCGGATCTACTGGACGCCGCGCTCAGTGCAATCAAGGCAGGTGACGTGGCATTTCCTAGGCATTTGGAGGAAGACCGCGGACAAATAGGCCTTGTGGTCAAGACCGCAGGTGTCCTCCTCGCATCGTCCCCATCGAGGACCATTTGGGACCCCGCCGCCGGATCCGTGCCGCGTACGAGTCATGCCCGCATCAACCGTGCTCGCGTCTTATATCTTTGGCCGCGGCACAACGTTGGACCGCGGCACATGCCGCTTCCCGGTTAATGTCAAGCCTTACCGAGCAAGTTAGCTTGCGCTCGGCAGCCACTGCGGCCTCCCCATCACGCATTCAATGCGGCTCGATCCGCGCCTACTATTCCATTTAATGCACAAGCCGACACTGCGGCCCATGTCCCTTTCGGCCGTGTCCCCTTGGATCAATGTTCCCTCCCCGACAGGACCAATTAGGCTGCGGACACGTGTAGGCGGTCAAATACCAAAGTGCCCCTGAAATTTGATCTCATTGCTTACCTCAACAAGCACAGGCATTGCCTATAAATAGAAGGCCTTTACCCCCCTTGGGCAAGGTAAGTTCCATATACAATTGAGTAAGCTCTATTACTCTCTAAACCTAAACACGCACACTCCAAAGGTATTCAAAGCCCGATTACTCGGTATTCTTACTCTCGCTGAGGGCCCGAGTTGGAGTAACATCCAACTTTGACCTTAACGGTGCTTGTTTGTGTTGTGATCTAGGTACATCAAACCAATAAATATATCCTAGCCAGATATCCTTGAACCGCTCCTGACCCCAAAAGCTGTGGCGTCATCAGTGGTTCCATTGCCGGGAAGCCATACTTACTTTCGTTTTCTCGTTAAAAATCTTTTGTTTTCAAGGCACCTCACGTGTCCTAAACAAATTCAGTGCCGAAAGGCTCTTCTTTTTACATCACTAAGTTTTTCCCGTTTAAAGCTTTTGTTTTCAGACACACCTGTGGTCTAAACAGTGGCTGTCAAAGGACACTTCTTTTCGCTTATTTTCGTCTTTCGAGACATGTCTCAAATTCCGAGAAATCTTCGGTCATTTGACCCTAGAGGAGGAGAACCAAGCCGAACCCTCCACCATCAATAGGGAAAGGCAAACCAACTCTGTTTTCAACGAGAATGGGGGCCCATTCTCGGCCTCAAAAATCCCCGGCTCAACGAGTTCTACACCGGTTAACCGAGGAAGCCCGTCTTTGAAAAAGCCCGAGGCCTACTAAACAATAGCCCAAAAACTCCCCAAGCTCACATAAAAACACCACTCTAACCACCCCACTTTCCCCAGAGCAAATCCCGAGAAGGAAGGAAATCCTGGCCTCCAAGTCCAAACCGGTCGCGGAGGCCGGCCATCAACGACGCGGAGATGGAAATGTTTGAAATAGAGGCCAATGGAGGGCTACGGTTCCCTCGAGGGTCACAAAGGTTCTCCCAACGAGCTCCCGCTAACTCGCTTGCTAGTCAAGCTGGGGGCAAACCGGGTTGACCCCGCCCTTGAGCGCGGACGATCGGCCAACGGAGCGTGGTGCATGTAGAGGATAGCGAGGAAATGGGGAAGAGGCACGGTCGAACCGCCGTGCGAGGTCCAAAGCCGGACCCTTGGCTCCGCCAAGGAGAAGGCCGTGACTCCACGAACTAAAAAGCGAAGGTTGATGATCGTAACCCGAGTTTGTGGAATTTATGCGAAGATGTGGGAAACCCATCGAAGGCGCCCGAAGTGTGGCCGCACCATGGACGCCTTCGGCGATAAAATTGCGCGGGCACCAATCCGTAAGGGCAAACCCCCCGAGATGGACACCTATGACGGATCCAAAAATGCCAAGAGTCATATGGGAAGATTTGAGGGCCGAGATGGCTTTATTCTCCGCGGACGAGTCGGTGATGTGCAAAGCTTTAGGCTGCGACCTTCACCGGCAAGGCCCTATCTTGGATGCTAGCCCTCAAGCCCCGGTGTATCCGAGTCATTCGGTCGATTCGTAGTTCTCTTCCTCAATGCCTTTGCCGGAGCAGTGTGCCCGCTAGACCAAAGACAGATCTTGTCCGTGTCAAGCGTGCACCAAATGAGCCTACAAAAGATTATATATCCCGGTTCGGGAAGGTGAGCGAGGAGATTGTGGACACTGGACGAAGGAGATATCGGACTATGTTTTGAGGCGGCCTCGGTTCCTCCTTCCTCAAAATGAATTTTGCCTCCAAAGAAACCTAAATCGATGGAGGAAATGTATGAAAGGGCCTCGGCCATTGCCTCGCCTCGAAGAGCCTAGTGTGCCCGCTCCCGAGCTTCTGCGAAAGAAAGGATAAGCCAAGTCCAGGAGACCACCCTGCAGCCTGCTCACACCGATGTCGTGGCAAAAACAGTAGGGGATCGAAAAGCTCAAAAAGGCCATGGCCGAAAACAGCTTTTTACACAGAGCTCACCGACCCAAGGGTGGTGATCATGAGAAACCTCGGACTTTCCTGCTCCTCCCCCATGCTCGAAAGCCAAATGAGAGGAGTAGACTTAAATTCGTGAGTATCACAACGACCACGGGCACGGAGCGAGGACTGTTTCCAGTGAACGAGTAATCCAGCGAGAAAATCAATAACGGGAGCTAACCAAGTGGGTTAAGGGAAACAATACGCCCCCAATAACAATGATCGGCGGCGGGCACGACACACGCGGGGACCGAGAGAAATGAAAGAGATAATTATGATGACGATTTTGGGGACTATGACATTAACTTCATTGGGGAGGAACCTCCTCAAATAAGCATTGTCCCTCTAAATTCGGACATTAGAGAAGGTTTTCTCCATCCCGCCCGGCTCCGGAGGAAGAGCGGAAATTGGGTTCAAAAGGAGTGAACTTGCCTCCACCCTTTTTCATTCCACACGCCCACTCACCCTCGGGATGAGAATCAACCGGCAAACATAGGCCGAGTGTTGATAGATACGGAGCCGCCCGCGACATACTCTACTACCATACTTTGGTTGGAATGAGAATGACGAAGCACATCTCACTCCATATGCGGGCATGCTCGAAGGCTTCACCAACCACGCCCGTAAGGGTAAAGGGGACGATTGTGTTTGACGTAGCTATTGGGGAAAAACCCATGCGAAGACGGCCAAGATAACTTTCATGGTGGTCGATCTTCCTTCCCAATACAATGCCATTCTCGGCGTAGCTGCTCGAGCCGAATTGGGAATAGTTGCGTCCGTCCCCCACCAAAGGGTGAAATTTAACACCCGGGCGGGGTTGCTACCATCAAGAACCGGCCAGGAGATTCCTCCGAGCACTTTGGAGGAAAAAAGGAAAGAAACGAAAGGCCGAGACCTCCCGCCCGCGGCAGATAGAGGGCGAGGACAAAATGATAGAGGGAAAAGGCGAGGACAAGTCAAAAAAGGGAAAGCTCTTGCACTCCCGCCGCCACCCGTACCGATTGGCATGCTTTCTTTCCATTCCACGAAGGTGGAGCTCAAGATGAGCGTAAAATCGAAGCGATTGGCTGCCCTGTTGAGGAGGTTATGTTGATCGAGGAATAGAGGGGGAAATTGACCGTGATATCATATACTCAATGCAACACTCGACCGAGGCTCGAGTCAACCCCCCAACTATTGTCATTGACTCCTTGCACAATCGTGAAATCGGCGACCTTCAACCTAACGACGAGCTCGAGGAGGTGGTAATCAATCCCCACTTCCCGAGCAAACGATTAAGGTTGGGGTGGAAATTCACAGCGAGGAGAGAAGGATACTTATTGAGTTCCTTAGAGCAAATTGCGATGTGTTCGCTTGGAGGGTGGAGGATATGCAAGGCATCGGCGAGGACGTGATCCTCCATAAAATCAACGATGACCCATCCTTCAAAACATTCACCGAAATCCAGATATTTCTCCCGGAGAAAGAGATTGCCATCAAGGAAGAGGTGGAAAAATTGCTAAAAGCGGGGATAATAAAGGAGATCTCCTACCCCAAATGGTGGCCAATGTGGTCATGGTTAAGAAATCCAATGGCAAATGGAGGATGTGCGTTGATTTCACCGATCTCAACAAGGCATGCCCCAAAGATTGCTTCCCTCTTCCTCGCATAGACAGATTGGTGGATTCTATAGCCAGGACACGTAGTTCTAAGCTTCATTGATGCCTACTCAGGCTACCATCGAGATCCAGATGGCTCCTGAAGATGTCCGCTCTGTAGCCTTCATTCTTTGCGGGCAAGACATCTTGCTACACTATGATGCCCTTTGGGCTGAAAAATGCGGGAGCCACATATCGGCGCATGGTCAATCTGGTCTTTAAAAACCAACTAGGCGAGAAATGCGGAGGCCTACATTGACGACATGGTCATAAAAACTAAGGAAAACTCCCACGAGCTCGATGTGGAGGAAACCTTCAAAACTTGCGCCACAACAACATGAAGCTAAACCCCCTTAAGTGCGCTTTCGGGGTCAAAGCGGGCAAGTTCCTCGGATTCATGGTCAACCAAAGAGGGATAGAGGCTAATCCGAGAGAAAATCCAGGCCACTATTAGACATGAAACCTCCTGCTGCGTGAAGGATGTACAAAAACTCAATGGTCGCATCACCGCACTTGGCCGCTTCATCTCGCGGTCGGCGAGAGGTGCCTCCCTTTCTTCAAAACTCTCGAAAGGGAAGAGAGGCGATGAATTTACATGGAGCACCGAGTGCCATCGGGCTTTTGAAGAAGTCAAACATACCTCGGGCGGCCACCTCTACTCGCCGGCCGGTGCCGGAGAAGAGCTCTTTTTGTATTTAGCCGTTGCGATCAGCGATGGCTGCATTCTTGTAAGGGAGGAGAATAACTCCCAAAACCGCTTTATTATGTAAGTAAGGCCTTGTCCGCCGTAGAAGGGCGTTATCTTAATATAGAAAAGTTAGCTTACGCCTTGCTTGTATACGCTCGAAAATTAAGAGCCTACTTTTACGCACATCCTATAAGCTGTACTAAGCGAGGCCCCGCTTAGAAAGGTTTTACATAAACCGAGTCCTCGGGGAGAATGCTAGCTTGGTCTATAGAGCTCACCGAGTTCCGGATCACCTACTCCCCAGAAAGACAATCAAAGCGCGAGGCCTTAGTTGATTTTGTAGTAGAATCATCATTCAAATTAGCGGACGGCGACCTCGGAAAAGAAAGCGAGCAGAATCGGAAGATGACCCGGGAAGCCCGAGCACGAAATTGTTCAACCAAGGGAGCGTCCGTAAGAGGTATGGATTTTATATGTGGACGGCTCTGCGAGCAAGTTAATCGGTGGAGCGGGCATACTTGATCGCACCGCCTGGGGAGAAATTTATGAGGGCCTTGAGATTCAAGTTCGAGGCATCAAACAATCAGCCGAATATGAAGCGATTATAGCGGGCATGGAATTGGCAAGAGACTTGGGAGTTCGAATATTGAGATCAATAGTGACTCTCATCTCATAGTTAATCAAATTAGGGGGGAGTATGATACTATCAACCCAGTACTAGCTCAGTACTGCGGCCTTGCAAAAACCCTCATCAAAAATTTCACTTACTATGAGCTGAACCAAGTCATGAGAGAGGATAATGTGGAAGCTGACCTCCTCTCAAGAATAACCGAGCAAGAAATTGGTGAATTGGAGACAAATTTCCAGATTGAATTCACGGAGAGACTGCTTATAGATCGAATACGGATAAACAATATTGAGGATCAAGTAAGGGGACTCGGGTAGATGAAATGAAGGATTACATCGAGAAGCAAACCCTCCCAGGGACCCAGTAAAGGCTAGAGCCATCAGAGTGGTGTCCGCGAAATACCTCGTCCTCGATGGGGTGCTTTTTCGGCGATCATTCACCCAGCCTTTGCTAAGATGTGTTAAAACTCACATGGTCACCAACTGACTCTATGAGGTTCATGAAGGAGTTTGTGGCGGACATCCAGTGCTCGCACCCTCTCGACAAGATCAAATTCCAAGGATTCTTTTGGCCCACAATGAGAAGGGATGCGCGGGAGTATGTTAGAAAATGTGATAAGTGCCGGAGATTTGCGGACATCCCTAGACTACCATCAACAGAAGCGAGACTTTGGTTGTACCATCGTGGCCGTTTGATACGTGGGGATAGATCTTATTGGACCATTTCCAAGCTGCTAGAGGAAGCATCAAGTATGCCGTGGTGGCCGTGGATTATTTTACCAAGTGGACGGAAGCAAAGGGCTTGGCCACTATTTCCGAGGATAACACTATCGGTTTGTCCACGACCACATCTATTGTCGATTTGGGGTTCCCAGAGCAATAATTTCGAGATAATGGCACCCAATTCTCCGCAAAATTCACTGCCGAATGTGTGAGAATGAAGGTGCAACACCGTAAGTCCGCGATTGCCTATCCTCGGGGAAATGGTCAAGGCGAGGCCGCGAACAAGCTAGTCCCTGGCCTTAAAGAAAAATTTGGAAGGGACGAGGAGGACGTTGGTTGGACGAGCTCCGGATCGCATTATGGGTTGTCCGCACCACAATAAGAAATTCAACGGAGAAACTCCTTCTCGGTCACGTATGGGTCGAGGCAATGGCTCCAGTTGAGGTAGCCCTACCCTCGTGCAGTCGCATACTTCGACGAGTCTCAAAAGCGAGGCAAACAGAAGGTGTGACACTGGACGATCTCGAAGGAAAGAGAATGCGGGCACATGAAAAATGGTGAACTACAAACGAAGCGAAGAAACACCATGATAAGAGAGTAAATAAGAGGAGTTTTTCGGTTGGAGGCCCGGGTACTCGAAGCGTAGAGGTCCAAGGGACCCAACCTGGTTTCAACAAGCCGTCCCCGAAATGGGAAGGTCCATATGAGGTCACAAAGATAGTCAAAGAGGGCACCTACATATTGCGACGAAAGAGGGAGAAGAGCTTAAGCACGCTTGGAATAGCGACCACCTTAAGAGATACTTCTTTTAAAATCTTTGTAATTTTTTGGAAGGAGTATAGACTATATATATATAAGGGAGAAGTTATCATCATATTTTGATGCAAAAATCAATTCCCACCACCCAAAAGCTAGGGTGGATGCCCGCAAAGGATGCCGGTGGGTTCAAGAGCCAACATATGAGCTCCTACTTGCGTGCGCAAAGATCTAAGGATCCGCATGCCTATATATGTACAAAGATCCATTACGATCCGTACTATGATCGCGGGGAGGATACTCTCTCTGCCGCGTGACACCACCAAAAATAGGTGGATATAGATGAACGTAGGTACAAAGGCCATGATGCCCGTGCCTACGGATTCTAGTGGGGACAATGACACGAAGTCCGGACCCACTAATTGCGCGAAGGACCTCGTTAGGGCCGTTACTCGCATGCCTGTATGTGACAAAGGCCTACATATAAGCCCGTTCACCGGATCGCCACGAGACCCTCACCCAGAAAAACCACTAGGGAGTTTTGAATAAAGGGTCAAATAAGTGAGAACCTCCAATAAGGGGATACGAGATGCCGGGGTTAAAGGGCCTCTATGCTAAAATATGCTCCTACCTTTACATTGCGCGGACAATAGCCTCACTGGGCCACCTTCGCATGCCCTATGAAAGTATGCTTGCCTTGGCTACTTTTGACTTACACCACAGCTCGCAAGGCTGGGAATAAGTGTAAATGGATGAGAGTGATCAAACTAGTTTAACAAAGCCAAACAGACAAACGAGGTTAAGGCCTCAAAGTTTGCCACAAGGCTAAACAAACGCGATCATAGAAGAATAAGGCTGACTCTCACAAAAAACCTAAGGGTTTTGAATAAAGAGTTAGGAAAACTCAAAAAATGCGGGCAAAGGGCCTACTAAGGCTGCTTTGCCCTTGAAGGAGAGTATAAAGTTAATTGCAAGTCAAAAAGCATTTGGGAAAAAGTAATAGGCAAGAATGCAAGTATTAAGGTGCTCGAAAATTGCCAAACTACTCAAAATAGCCTACGAGACAAGCAATTGAGATAAAAGGAAAGGAGCCAAGTGGAGAAAAATGCTTCTATTGATGATAAGAAAGTATTTACAAAGTCCTAAAACTATTACAACAAGAAAAAACAAAAATCCTATACTAAGGGAGCATTCTCCTTGGGCTCCTCGGTGGCCGCTCCATCGGTGCCCGCTTCTGACTCCTCGGTGGCCGTACCCCTGTGCCGCCGGAGTCGGAGTTGGGGAAGGCGGTAGTCCCGAGGCACCTCGGTAGTAGGAACAGGTTTGTTGCTCGGCGGAGGGCGAGCGGGAGCCGCCCAGGGAAATAGATCTCGATGGTAGCCCCTCTGGAAGAACACAGAGCAGGCATCCCCGAGATAAAGGGTTGTCCCGAATCGCAGGCACATCCAGTTCGGCGATCGTGCCAGAGCGATCCTTGCCATAGGAGGTAGAGAGGCCGCGGCGGAGAGATCTAGACCCTTGACCTCGTCCTCGGACAGAGGAACTAGCGCATGCCCGGGCACGCACTCCGCGTCAGTAGCAACCAGTGAGCCGATCACGGCCAACTGCTGCACGGAGAACATACCCGTGGCCGCGAAGTTCCGGATCTGTGTCCGGACACCGGCCTCGTACTGGGCCAGGCACTCCGCGTTAAATTCATCGGAGTTCTTATACTCCTCGATGGCCTCCTTGCGAGCTTCGGCCAGCATCCTCTCCTTCTCCAAGCTGAATTGTGTCAGAGGCAGCAGCTTCTCGGAGAGATCATCCGCCTTGGCCTCCAGGATCTCCACTTGCTTTTGGGAGGCATCCAGCTTGGCCATGAGCTCGGAGTTCCTTTGCTCCAGCTGAAGTTTGTGGCCCCTGAGCTCATCCCGCTGACCCTTCGCCTTTGCAAGGCTCCCCTCTAGCTCGGTCACCCGCTCCTGGAAGCCCTTCAGATCGGACTCCTTGGTCGCGAACTCTTTCTCCTTGGCATCCAGGAGGGAGCTCAGAGTCCCCACCTTCTCCTGGGCCAGCTCCAGCTCGCGGAGTTTGCCCGCCATATCCTTGGTGTTGCGGCAAGCTCGGCGGACGGGCTATCACTGAGTCTCCTGAGCCTCATAGCCTTATTGCCCACCTGCGAGGAGGATAGTTAGAACGAGGAAGGCTAACAGTGTCAAAAAGACAGACAGAAAGAATCAAACCTCAGTGAGGGCAATCCCAATGTCTCCCATCAAGGCTGAGGGTTCTCCTTCTCCGCCACGGAATGATAGAAGTCCGGGGCAAAGAGCCTATTGATGAGCCCAATCCCAACAGCAGAGTTGGCAAGGCGTAGCGGGCGTACGAGGTCCACCCCTTCAATGGCGGGCACACCTCCCACTGTTTCCTCTTCTCCCGGGTCTCCTCGCGGGTGGCCGGGGAGGAGATCGGGTAGGCTTGCCAGAGCATATGGTCCCTGCGGTGGAGGGAGCGTGGTAGAAGCGGTGGCGGCGGCGAGGGGCTACGGGTAGAGGTATCCGCCACTTTACGGGTCTTGGAGGACCTCTCCCTATGCGTCGAATCAGCCTCTCTGTCGGTCCTTTTCTTGGGTACTCCTGGTTATGCCGGAGGCAATAGTACGGCCGGAGATGATGCCGGAGAGCATTGGGTGGAGGAGGACCCCGGGAGGTGGAGCGAGATTCCAGTGGTTAGAATAGTTCGGGAGCGGCTAGAGTCTCCCCGGTCCTCCTGCTCGCTACGAGAACAGTTTTGTCTTTTGTGGGAACCCCTCCCATCTCATTACGCACTCTTACAGGCGGCTTCCTTGTTGGCCCTCTGGTTCTTGGCCTTCAGTTGAGCAGCACTTAGAGGAGGAGCCATCAGAAATTATACACTTCCGGATCTACTCTGGAGGGAAAGAAAAATGGTTAGAAGAGCAGTTCAAAAAAATCAAAGGCAAAGTAAATTGGCAACAGTTTTATAGAGGAATCAGAGACCGATTATTTCGGGAGGATCGCACTCAGCGCCCAGCATACAGGTCTTACAATCTGCCTCGAACTGGTAATGTTCGTGTACCCGCCAATCAGGGTCGCGGGGCAAAGGCTCTATCTCTACTCTGGGGGCATGTGGGGCGCCCTCCCTGCGAGGAGCCACCCCCGAGTAGATAAGTAGGGGCTCATCTTCCACTATGGCGCCCACGTCATATACGGGCTCATCCCCGCTGTCCAAATAGCTGGCCAGGTATCTCTCTAAGGCACAGCGCAGAGCATCGGCAGAAGAGGGGTCTGGATAGCTACTCGCGGCCACCTTCATCGGGACTGGATTTGAGGGTTTTGAGAAGGGCCATCCAAACCTAGACTCAATGACCAAGATGTCCCTCTGGTTCCATTGGTCAAATTTATTTGAGGAGGAGAGAAAGTCCTGGTGGAGTAGTTCCTAGCCTTCAAGCTCGGGATACCACGGCTAATGCAGTTACGATAGTAGGCATAGAGCCCAAGAAGGGTAGGTTCATAGCCCAGGAATGCACGCGGCAATGAAGGAGACAATGGCTCGGATGGCATTGGGAGTCGGAGTGCGTAGGCGGGCGAGGCATTGAACTCCGAAAGAAATAAAAGAAAGGGTCCGGGCGGCCTCAATCCGTTCTGGCAAATGGGCCCCATAAAAACGCGAGCTCGGTTGTCCCCGCGGACATCTCAAGCATGGTCTACGGCCGCAGCTTGTCCTTGTCCGCCAAATGAATATGCCCTAGGGTGCGGACACGGTAGGCGTTGCGGTCCACATTATAAACCTCGTAAATATCCTCCTCCCAGTCAATGGTGGCCACCTCCTTGGCCTTCTTACGGCCACGACCAGGATTCACATCCCTAGCTGGCCTCTTGCCTTTGTTCCGGGCAGGGGCCACAATCTCCTCCTCCTCCTCGGAGTCAGAGCTCTCGAAGGCATCCACAATATTGGTGGTCTCAGCGGCCTTCTTGGAGGTCCCCGCGGCCCTCCTGTCCCCCTCATCACGGTCATCCTCTTCGGTCTCCGAGCTCGAGGAGCCAAAGAGACCGGTGGGGTCACCACGGGCAGGGGCCACCTCCGATTCACCAGTCACCTCGAAATCAAGGGGGTCAAGCTCCTCACTACTACTCAGTTCAATGGGTTCAGCACCAGGGGCCGCGGGCACCACATTGGGAAATACAGTCCTCAGGGGCAGAACATCCAAGGGGTCATTCAGGTCTGTGCCCGGTGCCCGCGCAACATTGGTTTGATGGGGGTCCATTAGCTCACACTTCTCCCAATCAGTTATCTGTTCGGGGACACGAATCGCTCTCCTCACTAGTTCAACGGCGTTCAGAGCCTGATCTCTCTCGCGGGGAAACCTGCACAAAACCCCCATTACAAAGTTTCTTAGCCTACGGTGATCCCCCAACACCAGTACATCCCGGTTATATATATATTTTCTCTTGCCCTCCCACAATCGGGGTGGGACGAACGGCCCCCAATCTGCTTTCTCACAGAAATACAGAAAGCTGGGCAAGGATAGTCTAAGCCACCCCAAGCCTACCTTCCTAAAAATCCCCCCAGTCTTTTTACAAACGGCAAAGACATCGGGGGTGGCTCCATCTCCTAGTTCTACGGGATGGCGGGGTCCAAATTCACGGGTGGTCATCTTTCAAAATCCAGAAAAGAAAAAAAAATAGAGGGAGATGAAGAAGAGAAACACCCAAATACTTACGAGAGAAGGATTGAGAAAAGGATTCGGAAAGCAGTAGCACGAGGATCGCAGCAAGAATTTTCTCTCTCAAAGGCTCTCTGAAGGTTTGGAAACGGTAAAAAGGGTTTGAGGTTTAAGGGTTTGGTATTTATAAGGCCTACCTATACGGGTTAACCCGTTAACCCGTATTAATTAGCCCACAAATCCTACCTCGGACCCTGAACCGTCTCCAACGTTTGAAAATTCGAAAAATTAAATACCCTTTGCATTTATTGCCCCCCTTGAATGGGCGACACGTACCCCTGTACGTACCACTAACCCGTCTTTTCATCTCGCGAGGGCCCACTCGTTAACCGGGAGGCACGCCATACGCAAGGGACCACGTGTCACTCAGCTGGTGCCTCCCGAACGTTCCGCTTTGGCCCATAGGGCCAAGCAACAGACAACAAAAAACGCTAACACTGGTGCTCGCTCGAGGAGCAATTGGAGCAGACCGAGCTTCTAGTAGCTCCTCACTCAGACCATAAATAATCACACTTGGAGCTAGGGGCCATTGATGAGCCCGGATCTACTGGACCGGGCCCGCGCTCGGTCTAGTCCAAGGAACCAGTGACGTGGCATTTCCTAGACCATTTGGAGGAAGACCGCGGACAAATAGGCCCTCGTGGTCAAGGCCGTGTCCCTCCTCGCATCGTCCCCATCGAGGACCATTGGGACCCCGCCGCTGGATCCGTGCCCGCATGAGTCATGCCCGCATCAACCGTGCTCGCGTCTTATATCTTTGACCGCGGCACAACGTTGGCCGCGGGCACATGCCGCTTCCCAGTTAATGTCGAAGCCTTACCGAGCAAGTTAGCTTGCCGGGCTCCGACGGGCCACTCTGCGGCTCCCCCCATCACGCATTCAATGCGGCTCGCCCGCGCCTACTATTCCATTTAATGCATAAGCGGCTACACGGCTCATGTCCCTTTCACCATGTCCCCTGGGATCCAATGTTCCCTCCCCGACAGGACCAATTAGGCTGCGGACACGTGTAGCTGGTCAAATACCAAAGTGCCCCTAGGGCTGATCTCATTGCTTACCTCAACAAGCACCATGGCATTGCCTATAAATAGAAGGCCTTTACCCCCTTGAGCAAGGTAAGTTCCATATACAATTGAGTAAGCTCTATTACTCTCTAAACCTAAACACGCACACACTCCAAAGGTATTCAAAGCCTGATTACTCAGTATTCTTACTCTCACACTCGAGGGCCTGAGTTGGAGTAACATCCAACTTTGACCTTAACGGTGCTTGTTTGTGTTGTGATCTAGGTACATCAAACCAATAAATATATCCTAGCCAGATATCCTTGAACCGCTCCTGACCCCAAAAGCTGTGGCGTCATCAAGATCTAACTCGAGTGTTCTATACGGACGATAATCATTTTCGTCTACATCTCGTTGTTTCGTTGCAAACGTAAATAAATATAGTCGTATTAGTAAACTTGTGAGTTGTGTGTTTAAGATTTAAAATTAATAGAAAATTTGAACCTTTCCAAATATATAATTCACTAGTACATGTCCGTGTTCAAGGTCACGTAATTTTTTATTTTTTTATTTTTTTTAATTTTGTTTTTTAAATTAATTTTTTTTTTAAGGGCAAAATGGAAAATGGACAAAATATTGAGAGCAAAATAAGAATTTCGGCCATTGACACTGTTCAAAAAACTGTTCACACCCTTCTCTAATTTATACTATAGATTACGGTCACCCAGCTAGAGTAATGCTAAATTAATGAAATGATTTTTTATAATGGTATATATTAAAGAAATTTATTTGGCATTTGAAATGAGATTCTTCTGAAAAATCTCTTTAATTTATCCGTCATCTTTTTATTTTATTTCTTTTATTTGCTTCTTTCATCATATACGTATAGTCTCATTTGAGCAAGTGTCAATAATTTTAGACTCCATCTTTCAACAAAATTCGGGCCAAGATCAAAAAATTCAGGCCAAGAACGTGTTTATAGCCGTTGCAATATAAACAAGAATACTCATAGGAACATGTACAATATTATAATATATTTAATATAAATAAAAAAAAAAAAAAAAGATAAGCTAATTATGCAGCTTATTATGGGAGAGGGTGTACAAAATTTATATATTTCCTCTATATCCTTAAAAAAAAAAAAAAAAAAAAGATTTATTTTGATATGACCAACATGATTGAATATTGACAAAAAAAAAAAAAAAAAAAAAAAAAAAACTTTTCCTCCGTCTTGTTCCACTTTGACTTTAATTATCAACACAATAGAACTTTGGTCATAATTTTATAAAAATCTAGATATCTCTATACAATTTTAAAAAATTATTATTGTTTTATTAATAGAAATACTATCAATAACAAAATTCAGAATCGCAAAGATATACTTAGATTTTTATAAAATTATAATTAAAGTTCAATTGAGTTGAACATAAACATAAAAGTGAGACAAATTTTTCGAGACGAAATGGATAGCTAAATAGCTATAGCTAAAGCGGCATTTCATATTCATTCTATATGAATGTCTCAGGGGTTCAATCTCCATCAATTACATTTTAAGTGTCACTATTGTAATAAATTTAGTCATTCATTAATAAAAACTGAATTTTTATTTTTAAAAAAGACCAAAATAATCTAAACTTTAGTTACTTTATTGAAACTCTAAATATTGTTAATTACTTGTGACCATCAATAAAATTATCAATAATAAATTAAAATTTTTTATTTAAATAAAATATATTTTTTATAAATTTTATTTGCAATTCAATTGAATTGATATTCAAAATAAAAATAAAGGAAAACACTAAGATAAAGCATTTAAGAAGAAAAGTCGGAGTTCTAATCAACACTAGTAGAGATGTCAATTCGAAAAAACAGGACGGGAAGGGCCTATAAGATCCCGCAACTTCGCGGGACGTCCCGAATTTTTCATGTGCCTGAAATTTTTCATCCCGTTTCATCTCATCTCGGGCCTCGGGATATCATGATCAAAGCTTATAAGAAAATCTAACTCCTTACATTCAAGTAGCTGAGATAATAAAAATAGATGCAACATGAGTTCAAAAAATTATTTAGGGATAATTTAAAAAAAAAAAAAAATAAAGAAAAAAATGCGGGACATCCTGTCCCATCCCTCCTTGTCCTGTGTTTCAAACGAAATTTTCCAAATAGTCCCGATTTTAGAATATAGTATCTTATCCCGTCTCATCCCATTTGTATGATGGAACAGTTCCAAATTGACGGCTCTAAATATTAATGAACTCCTCCAACCTTAAGATATGTTTGACACTTAATCACTAATAGCATGTTTTTGAAGATCAAGATTAGCAAATACTCTCCTTGTCTCATAAAGATGTTTCTATTTGTCATTTTTATTGTCTTTAAAGATAGTCTCGATCATTTATATAATTGATAGGTTAAAATCATTAAATTTTCAAAAATATTAAACAAGGAAGAAGGCAAAAAGGGAAGAAGATGAGAGTCAACCAATGAAGAAGAGTGAGTAATGGAGTAATAAGTACTCCCTATGTCTCATTACAAAAGACACAAAATATGTTTTGTACAAAAAAATTTAAAAATATATAGTTGAATTAAGTATTGTGAGTATGAAAAGTGAGGTATGAGAGAAAAAGTGAGGCAAACAATAGTAAGTGGATATATGATATAAGTATAACAATTGAGTCCCGTAAATAAACAAATATTAAAAAAAAATCTTTTTATATTTATGTCTTTTGTAATAGAACACTAAAACGGTATTTTTGTGTCTTTTGTAGTGTAAGGAGAGAGTACACCTTATTAAGGTTAGTGATAAAAATTAAAGTATGTTGTTAATGATAGGGATAAGTGTGATGATGTGTATCCGAAAATTTTCCCATTTTTATTTGAAAAAATCAACGAAACGGAGTCGCCACGCCATTTTTGTTTTAAGGGCCAAAACTTTGAAAAATGCCCGAGATCAAGAGATTCGAGTTCGGAGGTCACGTTACGCGCCGGGAAGGACGTTAGTGTGCACCCGGAACGCCTCGTAAAAACGAGTCTTCCAAACATTCAAAATCCTTTGTTGTGTGTGTGTGTGTGTGTGTGTTTTGGCCAAAATAAGTTGAAACTGAGGTAAGTAAAAATTGGGAACTCTTTTTAAGGCTTTAAACTGATCCCATGATTTTTTGGGTGATTTTTGGGTTGAGATTTGGAACTCAAAAGATTTTTGGAAGTTGAAAACCATTTCTGCCAGAATGAAAAAAGCAGTTGACCCTTGACTTTGAAATGGACTTTAGGGCTTGAAAACTCCAGAATCTGGGAAAAGTCCGGGAATGAAAAATGTTCAAAACACCTTAAAAAAGGTTTCTGTAAAAGAACTTTTCATCTTGGAGATGATTTGAGGGGTCAAAACCTTCTGGAAATCTCAGATCTGAAATCTGGATTTCCAGAGACTGATGAACTGACCTTTAAAAGAAAATTTGAAAAAAGGATTTTTACTCACACAAAAAATAAAGTAAAAATATGTATGGAAAGATCTGGATGTCGGCTACAAAAAGTATTTTATAGTCAACACCAAATTCCAAGTTTATCTATGTCCAAAAAATTAGACCATGGACTGAGTTCTGAGAAAATTGCTACTGGACAGCAACTTCTCAAGAAAGAAAATATGATTTTAAAGGGGGTTTTGCATCCATGCTTGTCCCCATTTCCCTAGGTTTTGATTAGTGATCACTTGACATTTTAGTGGTGAATCAACTATATCAAACCATCCTTGGGGTACATTAGGACTAAGCACTTCATTTGCTTGGGAAGGGGAATTTTATCCTTTGAAAATGAGATTTGATGTATGAAAATGATTTTTAGGGTTTTGGAAATGTGTTTTCTTTGAAAGAAAGTAAGAACACTTTGAAAATAATGTAGATCCTTGTAGAAGATCATCCATGGAGATGAACTTCCATGGTGATCTTCTTGGATCTAAAGCAAGAAGATGAATAAACTACATTTTGTAGCTTGAAAATGCATGCATGGATGAATTTTAGGGTAAGGAGAGGGAGGTTATACCTATCTTCCTTGTGTTTTGTGTTTGAATGCTTGAATGTGAGAGTGTTTAAGGCTTGAATATGAGAGTGTTTGAGGGTGTTTAGGGTTGATGATTTGAGTTGGTTAAAGAGAAAACAAGTAGATAACAATGAAGTCCTCTATGTTTTCTCTCTAATCCTCCTCCTATAGGGTGATTTGAGCTTGGATTGGTGTATGTATGAGAGTATGTATGAGAGTGATTTGAAGTGTTTGTGAGTGAGTGAGATTTGGGAAAGATTGGAGAGAAAATGGTGGCAATCTAAGGATTCCCACCGTTTTCTCTCTATATTTCGCCGTAGTTTCGTTGCTGTGATCAAATTGTGTTATGTAAACCGAGAGAGGAGGGTTCAATTTATAGCCCTCTGAAATTGACAAACATGTCCGCGCGGATATGATTGACAGCGTGCATCGTTCATTAATTACGCTTTCAGGCTTTGGACAGAAGAATAAAATTCAAAAATTCAAAGAGCTTTATGTTTTTCAACTTGCCCAATTCGGATTTTTCTTATTTCTTTTGCTTTTTGAGATTCTTTTCTTGGTTTAACTTTAAATGGCAATGCCCATTTTACCCTTACTTTGTTAGAAAAGTTAGGAATGTTAGGAATGTTAGTAATGTTATAACTTTCGTTAATTTTCTAACGAAAATGCTAACAAGCTCAAATTGGAGCACTTACAGTAGCCCCTCGGCGACGGCGCTTTCGAAGGAAGCGGGGTCGTCGATAAGAGTAAGGCTCCATATTTTGGCAGGATGATCAAGTGATCGAGTGGCTGAACCTATTTAATAGGCTACCTACGTATCCTTAAGAGGAATCAAGCCAGTCGTAGTTCGGGTCTTTCGACTATCTTTAGTTGTCGACCCTGGAGTGACTGTTTTAGGATGTCAACTGCGAGCGAGTTCTACGTCGATTGCTGAAAGAAACTCTGCTGGGGATAAGAAATGACCCTCTTCGGTCTGATGGCTAGGGTTGTATATCCGCTCTGCTGGGGATAGGAATGACCATTTTGGTCTGGTGGCTGAACCTAATGATAGGCTACCTACGTATCCTTAAGAGGAATCAAGCCGGCCGTAGTTCGGGTCTTTCGACTATCTTTAGTCTTCGACCCTACTGCTTTAGGAAAGTCGCCCTAAGATTTGACTATTTTGGGAAGTCACCCTATGATCTGACTATTTTTGGGAAGTCACCCTATGATCTGACTGTTTTTGGGAAGTCGCCCTATGACTTGACTATTTTTTGGGAAGTCGCCCTATGGTTTGACTATTTTTGGGAAGTCACCCTAAGGTTTTGACTGTTTTGGGGAAGTCACCCTATGGTTTGACTATTTTTGGGAAGTCGCCCTATGGTTTGACTATTTTTGGGAAGTCACCCTATGACTTGACTATTTTTGGGAAGTCGCCCTAAGGTTTTGACTGTTTTGGGGAAGTCACCCTATGGTTTGACTATTTTTGGGAAGTCGCCCTATGGTTTGACTATTTTTTGGGAAGTCACCCTATGATCTGACTATTTTGGGGAAGTCGCCCTATAGTCTGACTGTTTTTGGGAAGTCACCCTAAGGTTTTGACTGTTTTGGGGAAGTCACCCTAAGATTTGACTATTTTTGGGAAGTCGCCCTAAGGTTTTGACTGTTTTGGGGAAGTCACCCTATGGTTTGACTATTTTTTGGAAGTCACCCTAAGGGATGATTGCGATTTATCGCTTTCCTCGTGTTGTGTGTGATAGCATTTTAGGTGCCTCAAAGGTGCCTCGAACCTCGATGATGGCGTCTTAGGTGCCTCGAACCTCGATGATGGCGTCTTAGGTGCCTCGAACCTTGATGGCATCTTAGGTGCCTCGAACCTTGATGATGGCGTCTTAGGTGCCTCGAACCTCGACGATGGCGTCTTAGGTGCCTCGAACCTTGATGATGGCGTCTTAGGTGCCTCGAACCTCGATGATGGCGTCTCGGGTGCCTCGAACCTTGATGATGGCGTTTTAGGACGGATGGTCCTCTAGTGGACTTCATTTGAAGGGATCGGTTTTACGTCCGCTGCCGAAGGAAAGGATGACCGTCCGGGTCGAGCGGCCGGGACCTAATGATAGGCTACCTACGTATCCTTAAGAGAGGGAATCAAGCCTGGCCGTAGTTCGAAAATAGCCGGGGATGGTCTTTGATGGTTTGACAAAGATTTGAGGTTTGACCGTTTTTTGGGAAGTCGCCCTAAGATTTGATGATAATGTTCTTTTAGAAAAGTAGTTGATTAAGATATGCTTTCATACCTTGTCTTTGTGCTTACACGTAGCTGAGGCTACGGCTGATGTTGATGAAGAGTTGTTAGGTTGCCGTTCGTGGGACGGTTTCTGCTGACGATTTGCTGTCTTTGGAGGCATTTTGACCTGAAGGAGGAGTTTGGTTGAGTCTGCATCTTGCTGGTGATCGTCGAACTTGTAGAGGTTTTTGAGCTTGTCTTCACATTGGGACTTCTTGCTTTTGAGAACTTGGTGTCTCTAACCGCATTGTATTTGAGAACTTGGCGTCCTTGACCGATTTGTATTTGAGAACTTGGCGTCCCTGACCGATTTGTATTGGAGAACTTGGCGTCTCTGACCGTACTGCATTTGAGACCTTGGTATCTTTGGCCGATTTGCATTTTGAGAACTTGGCGTCTCCGACCGTACTGTATTGGAGAGCTTGGCGTCCCTGATCGATTTGTATTGGAGAGCTTGACGTCCTTGACCGATTTGTATTGGAGAGCTTGGCGTCTCTGACCGATTTGTATTGGAGAACTTGGCGTCCTTGACCTGATTGTATTGTATTGGAGAACTTGGCATCTCTGACCGAATTGTATTGTATTGGAGAACTTGGCATCTCTGACCGAATTGTATTGGAGAGCTTGGCGTCCCTGACCGATTTGTAGACACTGGAGGCGGTCTTCATATGTTTGTGGATGTTGGGGACTGTTTTCATCCATTTGAGGTCGTCTTTGGTGAAGATCATCCTTGCCGAAAAGGGGGATTACGTTTGAATTCCTGCATTTGTTAGTGAAGAGGAAGATGCATATATGGCATTCATGATGGCGGATGCATGCATAGAACCAAAAATGATTATGAGATGATGCGTTTATTTGCTTTCGAAGATGCACTTGGCCTATGCTTTTGGCAGGGAAATTATGATTTATGATTTTCAGTCACTTAGGATTTTTCCTATTGATTCAAGTTTTGTGCATGCTACATGAGCCCCGGGGGAGATTTTTTGTGGGGATGCATGGTGATGAGAGGGGATGTATGTGTTGTTATTTGTTTGGGACAAGCTTTGAGCCGTGGGGTGATATCCTTTAGTCGCGGACTGAATTGCATGTTATTGATGAGGTCAATTTTGATCTTGGGATGAAGTTGGATTTGAACCCTGGTCTCGATTGAAATTTCTTTTAGTCTCGGACATTTGAAGCCGACGCCGATGTGCTCTAGAATCAAAGCATGTTGACATGAATGAACCCTCTTTTGCTTGGGTTAGTTGTGATTTGACGAAATGCCGATATGAGGAGATTCTCAATTCTCAACTTTTGATGATGCAGGAGTTGCCATATGCCAAGTTCTAAAGCCGAAACTCCAAGACGGTTGTTGAGGTGACCAGACCTTTCTTCGAAGATAGGTGTGACTTGATAAAGCCCCATTCCATGGAAAAGACATGGCGAAAACCATGGAATCTTTCTCTCGAATGATTTGATGAAGCCCAGGTTTGACAAAGCGTCACTACAGAGGTCCAGTTAAAGGTTTGGCCCGACATACCGATGAAGTACCGAGCCAATCGATCAACGTGAGAGCCTTCAAGGTGAAGTTGTCATGAAGGAGAAACCCATCTTTGATACCGACTATGAAACTAGAATCCTTTCTTCGAAGAGTGTCTTCCATATAGGAACCGTTAGCCATAGTGGCACTTGGCTTGCTCGTGGCTTCAATCATATTCACCCTACTTTTTTTTTTAGGGAATGGATTATTGACGTATTAGGTCCTTGGGGTCCCCTTTTCGATCAGTTCTCACACTGCCCTTTTCAGGAGTCGTGTTGGAGGTGGAAGAAACCCGGTATCCGTAGCAGGTGCGACAACTCGGCTGGCGATTGTAAGCCCTCTCAAATTTAGCCCGGAATTGATCATTGCCCGTAGATCCGGATAGGGAAATTGCTAAGTGAGGCCCTCGAGATGTGGTTTCGGGCGTGGCGAAAGATGTCTAGTTGTTCCTCTTCAAAAGGAGGAGTTGCCATCTTGCTTGTAAAAGTCCCCGATGTTCTCGTCGGGGCCATTTGCATTGTTGTCTGCGGAGTCAAATCAATTTGCTTCCCACTCCAAGTTAGCTAGTAATCTGGTCCCATGTAGCCACTGGCCTCGGATTTTAAGCGGAAGAACCATTTTAGAGCACTTTGGACTTCAAAGAGGCGAAATAGTCGGCCCATTGGCGATTGGCGCCCCTTTTGACCTTCATTGCCAAGGTATACGTGTCCGAGATGGGTTTTCGGGCATGCGGTGCCATCAAAGAGATCCAAATTAGGCATCACGAATTTGTGGGGAACAAAGGAGTCGGGTTCGTTGGTCGGAAGCGGACTTCTTAACGATCAATTCGGCAATCTGTGCTTTCATTTCCTTGTGTCGTTCCACGAACCAAGCCAAATGAGGGTCTTGTGGTGGAACCATGGCATTCAAACCGGCGGCGAGCTAGAGAGGAGCTACCAGCGGCGGCGACGGGTGGAGGGAACGGCCGATCTGAGGGCATAGGTGAAATCTGTCCTTGGCCGAATCACCAGGGAGCTTGAGTAGGACCACAGGCAAAGGGATAGAACCTCACGGCTTGTTGTTGATTTTCAACCGGCAAAGTAGGTGGAGGCGAGTCTTGATGTAGGCTGGGTAACTCGGATTTCCGGAGTGAGGCCCATAAGTAGGCTTAAGTGCGAGGCTGCTTTGTCCACGATTGTTGAATTGCATAGGCGAAGGTGCATGACCGGGGAATGCTGCGGTCTGGTGATTCCCGATGAAATCGGGATGGAGGCTTGATAACCCGTGAAGCTTTGAGTGAGGAATGGATTTGTGAAAATTTGTGTGAGGAGCGGGCGAGCTAGCGTCATTACGAGGAAGGGCTTCGGCTGTTGCCCTGGACCGGGCTGTGGAAGCATTCCAAGCTGTTCTTTGCGGAGGCCACGATAGATTGGTTCCAAAGCGAGGTGGGATTCCAATTTGTGTGGTATTCGAGGTAACCCCAACTATGAGAAGACGTTCGAAAATCGGATTTTGCCCCCGAGGAGCCTGTGAAGCGATCGGTCACGTTAGGCTGCATGGGTCCAGTAGTACGTATTTGGGGTTTCTTTGTCCCGTTGAGACGGTCATGAAGGGATCTTATGAGGCTTGTGCGGTGCGGGGATTGGATATCTTGAAGCTGAGTTCTTTGTCGAGGCATTTCAAGCGATGTAGCGAAGCTCTGACGTCTGCCCGAGCTGCTGAGGCATACCAAGCTTCTTTGTGACATACCAAGCTGACCCCAGGCTTTGAGGCATACCATACGGCCCAAATCGGATGAAGTCAATTTGTTTCTCCAAGCATTGTCCCAGGCGAAGCTGTGAATGTATATCAGGCCAGAAATTTGAAAGGATGGGCGATTCGCGAGTTGAGAAGAGTGTGAGGAAGGTGGTGGTAGTCTGTCTAGCCAAGATAGGGATGGGGATCCTTTTCCTCTTCTACCGTGAAAGTTCCATCGGGGTTGAGGGCAATCGTCAAACCAAAATTCGACATCTTCCAAGGACGAACATCGAAACCTCATTCGATTGGCACAAGGAGTTTTATGGACTCGGGTTCCAATATTAGTCATAGGAATATGATGAATTTACGGTCTTGGTTAAAATTCCGTCCTCGTCCTTGGACATCAAAGAAGCTGCACTTGACTAGCCCATGACCAACATGGCGATCAAATCTCATCTTGCTTGGTGGAGCCTTGAGTGCGAAGAGATGTATTTGCGAAGTCTTGATTCGGAAGAAGTGACTTGGCAAAGCCTCGGTCTCATGTTGTGAATCGACACAATTAGAGAGGCTTCAACACAGTAGGCCTATGACCCGATGCGAACAGAGACCCAACCCATCTTGTAGCAAAGTGAAGAACCAGCGTTCTTGAATTATCATGTAGCAAAAGAGGCAACCCATCCTTCTATATTTACTTTATTATTTTCTTTATTCAATTAGTCAACGAAAGAAAAGACAATTTAGAAATGTATACTGCGGGGCGTATTTTCGAAAAGTGGGGACGAATCCCGATTTGTATTATTTGATGGCCTCATTTGTGAAGGCCTGAAAAGAACTCGCTTTGGGTTTGATTCTTTTGAGAGAGCATAAGAATAGAAAGGTTTGTAAAAGTGTATGGAAGCCCTGGCGACGAGAAAATTAGTGTTTAGCTCTATTTTTCCTATAATGTAGAAAAAGAAGACTTGTCGAGACATCGAAAACATGTTTTATTCAAAATGATCACAAGATTGCTTAAAACCCTTTATTAATGTTCGGGTTATTCAACCCCTAATCTCGATATGAACAAACATTTTGATTAATCATGAGGAGAAAGTCAGCGATACCAAGAGTCGAAGTTGGCGAATGGTGAAGAGGGATCGTGTATAGGAGAGGCTATTGGTGAGGCCGGATTTTACGGGATTTGAATGTGTTTATGGCCAGGACCATTTACGGTTGCCTACGTTCCCCTCATTGTGAGGAGCTCGGGTCGCCGTAGTTCGGGTACGAGCTGTGTTTGGCTTTAGAAAAGGGGTATGAACATTTGTGGTACTTTTGGTGAAAAGGCTCGGATAGGAAGTTTGGATGATAAGGTGCGGGCCTTGAGGTGATTCCTTGACAAGTCATTTTGAGCGATTCCGTTGCTTCTTGATCGTCGTCCTTCATCGGGGGAGAAAGATTTTGGATGCAGCTTAAGGGCTTATGATATGTTTTTCCGTTGCTTTAAGCTTGCTCCCTTGTTGTCGACAACTTCCGTTCTTCGGGCTTTAATTTTGCCCATATGTCAAACCTTCTGATCGGCGGTGCTAGGTCCTTGGCCTCATTTTTTTTTTAAGCTTTTGTTTATTTTTTTTTTGAAGCTTTTGTTTTTTTTTTGAAGCTTTTTTTTTGAAGCTTTTGTTTTTTTTTTTGAAGCTTTTGTTTTTTTTTGAAGCTTTTGTTTTTTTTTTTTGAAGCTTTTGTTTTTTTTTTTTTTGAAGCTTTTGTTTTTTTTTTGAGCACTTGAGGACGAAGGCAAGCTTCTACTTGAACTTTCTTGATGCATGGGGGCGGAGGCAAGCCCTGTTTTTTCGATATGGGGTCGATCTCCGTCTTTGAGTGACCTTTTGTTGTCCCTTGATGTTGCCGCCTTCGTTGACTTGATCAAGGTGATGATGGGGATATGTTTTGGAAAGTGTATGGCTTGATGGAGGCCTTTGTGAGGTGAGGAAAGTGTATAGGGAGGGCATTAGTTGACTTTCTCGCACCAATTAATTAAAATCTTAATCATTTCCAGAGATTATTTGTTGAGCGTGCGAGTGATCATTTAAAATAAAACCATTTCATTAAATGTAATGTAGGTGTGCAAATAATGTCTCAAGTCTAGCGAGAAAAGAAAAAGACTCTTTTATAGAAAACTTAAGATTAACTACAATGTCGAGGAGGACTTGATTGAACAGAAGAAAGTACTAGAACCTACGAAGGTTGACTAAAAAGCTGTTTTAATATTAAAGGATGGGTAGCCCCTAGTCTAGCTACTCTTTGTTGTTGGGTTGCCAAGGCAGCTTGAGCTTTCCATCTTTACGTTAACTTCTGATTCCATTACTGAGGCCGAGGCGGTGATCGATTACGTGCCCGTGATGCGGGTGGGAGTGGAGGAGTTTGAGGCCGTGGAGCGGTGGGGCGAGCACAAGTTGTCCAAGAAGCGGGTCGGAAAAGTCACGGGGACGAACTTTGTCGGCGAGCATATTGATGGAAGGAAGTGAACTGAGAGGACCTTGAGGGGTATTGGGCTCTGTTTGGGAGGATTCGGCGATGCGGCGGTTGTTTTTGAGTGAAAGGGGTGATACTAGGCGGTGTGTCTTCGGGCCTTTCTCAAGCTTGGGCGGCATTAGACAAGTGTGCTGCAGGGCGGGTTGTCCTATCGGATTCTCTCACTTCGGGCACTTGAATTTTGCGCGACGAGAATCATTTCTTTGCACAGTTCGACATCTTGGGTCAAAGGAGTGCTAGTACTTATCATAAGATCAAGCTTCTCCTGCATTTGTTTCACTTGCTCTATCAATATTGCCACATGGGGATCAACGGGAACATTCGAGTTCTTGGAACTCGCAACAAGACTCTTATCGGCGAGAGGGAAACACGGCCGCGGGTGAGTGGCGACGGGTGAATTCACTAAGTCCGGTAGACGACAACGGAAAACTTGTGGCATCCGGATTTTCTTTTAGCAACTCATGATCGCATTCGGTGGGTGTAGAGGCTTGAGAACATAGCCACATAGCTCAAAGCGATTATGTGAAGTGGAGCATAAGCGGCGGTATTGCTTTGAAATTGAGGAGCAGGTGTGATGGAACCCAACTCGTTAGGAGGCGAGGCGATGGAGCCCTAATGGCTGGAGTCTTTGGAAAGGGCTGAAGAGGAATTGTCCTTGGCAAGGGATCATATGTGGATGGAGGGAGGTGTTGGCCGTGGGATGGAGAGTATTGGTTATAGGATGAAGGAATTTGAAATCACTGTTTACGAAGTCTCATCTTCGACCATGACCGAGGAACCATTCGCCTCAGCATTACTGAACTCCATGGCGGCGGAGAGCATTGATGAGCGGGGTCAGCTGTTCTTCATGAATCTTATGGGCGTTTTCCAAAGCCGGGACTAACTCTTCCTTCCTAATCATCGGATTTCTTGTATCCTTACGCTTTACGCCAAATCTGCCATCGGATCATTATCATCCCATTTAACCTTGGCGTCGGTCGTGAACTTATCGGAGGGCGAGAGTTCAAAGCATTTCACCAAATCCCGGCTTTGCCATGGCCACATGCTTGTTGCGGTCAAACCATCCATTCTCAACATTTGTTGCGACTAAATCATCGGCTTGTCGAGTCGGTTGAATTCACGAGTTTGAATCATAAAATTCAATCATGTTTACATTCGCGTTGTTTGGGAAATGATCATTGGCGGGGTTGAGATCACTGAGGCGCTCGAGTTTGCCCTTCTTAATTAATCCACTGAATCGCCTTTCTCAAAGGCATGTACGGTTGTCGGTCGTATGACCGTGATGCTGATGGAAAGCACAATGCTTAGTGGTGTCAAAAGGGATTTTGGGATCCTTGGGGCGATAGTTTCTCATGGGTTCGAGGAGACCTGCTCTAGCAAGCTATTTAAAACTTTGCTTAAGGGAACACCCAAATCCTCGGGATTCGAGATTTGGTCATTGACTTGGTCACCATTACGAACGGGGTTTGCCGGTTTTGGTCCATTGGGGCGCTCGAAGCTTGCCCGTTTCGATTAACCTTTGAACCGCTCTCTTCAAGACTATGCGGTTGTCGGTCGTGTGGCCATAATGATCATGGAAGGCGCAGTGCTTACTCATGTCGAGAGGTGCATTTGAGCTCCTTGGATGGTAGTCCTTGAGAGGCTCCAAAGGCCTACCCTTACTAAGCCCTTGAAAATTAAGCCCATGGGCATCCCAAGATCATCACAACGTTCTCGTTGCCTTAAAGGACCACCATTTCTTGGTTGCTTTTGGGGGCCGTCAATTGTACACAATGCCTTCTTTCCTTTACCTGGGATGTCGGAGCCGTGTTGGAAGGGTAAGGTTTATAGCGGCGAGACATGTTCGGACTCGTAGTCTTTTCCCGTGCACGAACCCTTTTGATGTAATCATCAATGTAATCGTCGAGATTCGACCTTTTGTAAACTTCATTCGTGTCGGATACACAAGATTGATATGGTGAGATGGCCCGAGTCGAGCGATCGTCGATACTCTCGTTACTAGGCTTTTCTTGTACCTTCTTAATTGGTTCTACCAATAATCCATTGGACGAGTCAATAGGAACATTAGGATTGCGTGACCCCGCCACAAGATTGGCATTAGCAAACGAAACCACGGTAGGAAGTACTGCGGTGGGAGGAATGACGGTCGAGCATTAAAAGCGTGGACCAGTAATCTTCCTCATAAGGCACTGGCGGTTGCCGAAGATGAAGATATATGGCTCGTAATGGGTGGATACCGGGGAGCGGTGAGTGCGGATCCGGAAAGGCTGCTGAAAACATGAGGTTTGAGGCATCGTAACGGTAGGATTGAATGTGTCTTGACCGCACTGAGGAACATGGCTGCAAGGGAAATGTGTATCTTGTACTTGATGAGCGGGAGCGGCTTGCGTAACGGCCGGGTGGAGAATTTGATGAGGAGCATTTGACCTTGTCGGACTTCCCAACCGGAGGGCGGGGTAGAGCCCGATGAAGTGGTGATAAAAGCACAGTGGCCCACGTGATCTTGCGGTATCATAGGGGCCGGTGTGCTTTGAGAATTGGAGGAAGCAAGGCGGCCCCCTCGAACCATGGAGCACGAGAAACGAGCTGTCCCATTCCGAGATGGTGACCCGAGCCAGACTGATGCGGTGAAGTAGTAAACTGGCCCCTTCAAGCTGCGGGCGAAAGCCAACGACTCAATCCTGGTGGTGAGACACTGAGAGGCACCGGGGGCAGGGTTGACCTAGATCGGGCTGTTGAGAGTATCGGCAGTAAGGGCTGAGATGTACTTGAACTGACCAATTCCAGATTGATGGCCCGGGCCAGCCTGAGGTTTTGGAGTAGCGGCCCGGCCCATTCCAAGCTGATTGAAACCCAAAGGTGGAAAACTGGGAGGTGCCGGGGGAAGTTGACCAAGATCGATACGATGAGGCCGAGAGGCGGTGAGTGATAGGCTTGGGGATGCTTGGCCCATTAGTAGTTCCACACGAAAGGGGACGGGGCATTTGATGGTAGTTGGCATGCCGGGAGGGTAATTAGCTCCAATCTTCGCATCAACCGTAAAGGTTCCATTAGGGTGGTGAACAATTGCTAGCCCACAGGTTACGATACTTTCCAATAGCGGTGATCTGAGCCTCTTGATTTTGTCTTATCTGTTCCAACATCTGATTCCACTGTTCGGCATTTTGCGGATTTTCGGGGTGTGGAGTTGTACGTCCCCCACCGTTCTCCTCTGAGTTGGTCATTATGAAACTTTGAGCTGAAGCGAAGGAGGAAATCGATGAAGTATCGACTTCGGAATGGCGGCTGAACAAACGATGACCCGGGGTCTCGATCCAAACTTTGCTTGCTGTGGAAGGCACAAAGGGTGTGGTTCGGACTCGGGAAGCGAAACGAGGTTGGTGTTTGGGCTTAGGGCTCATGCAACATGCGATTATTTGTTCTTGTTTACTTAAAACATGTTTTATTAACCTAATCGGTTGGAAAAGATTGCTCTTCTTTTCGCGAACTACTCGATTCTGGATCGGTGGGCCCCGTCACTACGTCTATAAGCCCCTCGTATTCCACCTGTATTTCGACCTCCCGGGGTGGACGGCCCGGGCGAGGGTCCTATAGGGCAAGCGGGTCCCACCGACCGAAAAGAAAACGATCCTAAAAGTCGGCGGGTAATCGAGTCTTAACGAGCATTCGATGTAAATTACGGACAAGGCGACGTCAAAAGTCAAGATCATGTCAGGGGCTCGACGAAAAGTCGGCATGATTTGGGCGATAAGCGTCCACAATTGATCTTGACTTGTCGTCGGTTAAGCCGTAATTAGGCATGGAATAATCATTAATCCTTGATGACTCGGTGTCAATCTTTGGGAGTCGGTGTATAATTTGTGCCGGTCGAGCCGAAGTCAAGGCGCCGGTCAATATCTTGGTCAAAGTCTGCGGCGGAAAACCGGCGAGAACTTCGGCGATTAGGGTCCCGAAAGATATTGAGTCGGTATGCCGACAAAGGCTTGAAAGGAAAGGTCTATACACGGACGGGGCATGACACGGACCGGACTAAAAACCAACCGGGTCTCGGACAAAGTGTGTCACGGACAAGTGCATGGTCGACACGAGGCTCCATGGGATGTTTGGGTAGTCTGTGCTCATCCGAGAGGCGTAATAAGACCAAACGGACCGCGACAAGGATTTCCCGGGTTAGGGACGTAGTGTGCGGTGTAAGGTCACGTGCGCGTAGTGTGCAAGCGATCTATCTTCTTTTACGAGAAAAATAGAAATTTTTTTTATGTGTCTTAAAAAGGCATGATGCATGATTTTTTTTTTGAATTTTTTTTTTTTGAATTTTTTTTTTTTTAAAATTTTATGAACACATAAGCACATAAGCACAAAAATTCCGATAGTTAGGGACATTATTCCGACAGTCAAAATTTTGACTTTTCCGAGGCGGCCAAAAACAAACACGAAAATTGTGCAAAAATCAACACACACAAAGCAAAGGATTTTCAAATGTTGAGACGGAAGCTTGACCCTCAAAAGCTTTTCCTTTTTTTTTTTGAAAATAATGATACCGGTACGTGGGATTGTTAGACCACAATTTATCCCCGACTCGTGTTAGGAGGCGATAACGGGAAGTTTAATGGTTTCCACCAATATAACAAATATCATTTTTTTAGAAAAAGCTTATCTCCCAGTAGTCGCCCTTGTGATGATGTGTATCCGAAAATTTTCCCATTTTTATTTGAAAAAATCAACGAAACGGAGTCGCCACGCCATTTTTGTTTTAAGGGCCAAAACTTTGAAAAATGCCCGAGATCAAGAGATTCGAGTTCGGAGGTCACGTTACGCGCCGGGAAGGACGTTAGTGTGCACCCGGAACGCCTCGTAAAAACGAGTCTTCCAAACATTCAAAATCCTTTGTTGTGTGTGTGTGTGTGTGTGTGTGTTTTGGCCAAAATAAGTTGAAACTGAGGTAAGTAAAAATTGGGAACTCTTTTTAAGGCTTTAAACTGATCCCATGATTTTTTGGGTGGTTTTTGGGTTGAGATTTGGAACTCAAAAGATTTTTGGAAGTTGAAAACCATTTCTGCCAGAATGAAAAAAGCAGTTGACCCTTGACTTTGAAATGGACTTTAGGGCTTGAAAACTCCAGAATCTGGGAAAAGTCCGGGAATGAAAAATGTTCAAAACACCTTAAAAAAGGTTTCTCTAAAAGAACTTTTCATCTTGGAGATGATTTGAGGGGTCAAAACCTTCTGGAAATCTCAGATCTGAAATCTGGATTTCCAGAGACTGATGAACTGACCTTTAAAAGAAAATTTGAAAAAAGGATTTTTACTCACACAAAAAATAAAGTAAAAATATGTATGAAAAGATATGGATGTCGGCTACAAAAAGTATTTTATAGTCAACACCAAATTCCAAGTTTATCTATGTCCAAAAAATTAGACCATGGACTGAGGTCTGAGAAAATTGCTACTGGACAGCAACTTCTCAAGAAAGAAAATATGATTTTAAAGGGGGTTTTGCATCCATGCTTGTCCCCATTTCCCTAGGTTTTGATTAGTGATCACTTGACATTTTAGTGGTGAATCAACTATATCAAACCATCCTTGGGGTACATTAGGACTAAGCACTTCATTTGCTTGGGAAGGGGAATTTTATCCTTTGAAAATGAGATTTGATGTATGAAAATGATTTTTAGGGTTTTGGAAATGTGTTTTCTTTGAAAGAAAGTAAGAACACTTTGAAAATAATGTAGATCCTTGTAGAAGATCATCCATGGAGATGAACTTCCATGGTGATCTTCTTGGATCTAAAGCAAGAAGATGAATAAACTACATTTTGTAGCTTGAAAATGCATGCATGGATGAATTTTAGGGTAAGGAGAGGGAGGTTATACCTATCTTCCTTGTGTTTTGTGTTTGAATGCTTGAATGTGAGAGTGTTTAAGGCTTGAATATGAGAGTGTTTGAGGGTGTTTAGGGTTGATGATTTGAGTTGGTTAAAGAGAAAACAAGTAGATAACAATGAAGTCCTCTATGTTTTCTCTCTAATCCTCCTCCTATAGGGTGATTTGAGCTTGGATTGGTGTATGTATGAGAGTATGTATGAGAGTGATTTGAAGTGTTTGTGAGTGAGTGAGATTTGGGAAAGATTGGAGAGAAAATGGTGGCAATCTAAGGATTCCCATTGTTTTCTCTCTATATTCGCCGAGTTTCGTTCTTTGTGATCAAATTGTGTTATGTAAACTGAGAGAGGAGGGTTCAATTTATAGCCCTCTGAAATTGACAAACATGTCCGCGCGGATATGATTGACAGCGTGCACTGTTCATTAATTACAGCTTCAGGCTTTGGACAGGAAGAATAAAATTCAAAAATTCAGCAGTTTATGTTTTTCAACTTGCCCAATTCGAATTTTTCTTATTTCTTTTGCTTTTTGAGATTCTTTTCTTGGTTTAACTTTAAATGGCAATGCCCATTTTACCCTTACTTTGTTAGAAAAGTTAGGAATGTTAGGAATGTTAGTAATGTTATAACTTTCGTTAATTTTCTAACGAAAATGCTAACAAGCTCAAATTGGAGCACTTACAATAAGCCACATCTCACACAATCTTAAAATATATTTATTCCTTACTATATTTGTTTTTTTATTATTATTTTTTCATTCTTTTGATTTCATACCTCCTCACCCCTTGCCTTAATCAAATTTGTTTTTCGCCATCTTTTCGGCTATGATTACCCACGCTTCAATCTACCCTAACCTCACCGACCCAAACTCTCTTATCATTCTTGTCAACCTATCTCAATGAAAACTCAAAACCTTACCCTCCTCAATTGAAAATGTTAACACCATCTCTTAGTTAGCACTCTCAATCTTTTTTCTTTGATTTTTTTTTTTTTGTGTGAAAAAATAAAAACCATAAATCCAGCCCTCCTCACATGAAACTGTCAAAATTATCTTATACTTGGCTCATTTCGCTATTATATTGATAAAATTTCTTTATTTGTGAAAAGAAAACTCAAAAACCATGTCCTCCACACACGAAATCGCGAACACCGACTCTTATTTGATACTCTCAATCTTTTTTTTAAAATATATCTTTTTTTGTTTTTTGTTAAAAAAAAAAAAACCTAAAAACCCTATTCTCCTATCACGGAGTTGCCAAAACCATCTTATACTTGGCTCTTTCTGCTATTCTATTCTTAAAATCTCTTTTCTTTGTGAAAAGAAAATCCAAAAATATTGCCCCTCCCATATGAAACTAGCAAAACTAACTCATACTTGACTCATTCTTATATTATATTCTTAAATATCTTTTGATGATGTCAAAAACGTCGTATCAACCCAAATTCAGCGGTAAGGCTATATCCTATATGCTTGAAAAGACGAGCATAGATAGAGAATTCCATCCCTATATCGTATTTATGATTTGTGTATATTTTTAATTGGTCTTGACACATTGGGTTTTGCCCGTTTTATGGCTATGTTCGTACTCAATTAAATCATTTTTTTTTAAAGAAAATTCAAAAACTCTACCCTACTCACATGAAACAATAACACTGTCTTTTATATGACACTCTTGATCTTTCTTCTTAAAATGACTATTGTGCTTGAAGTCAATATATATTTGCCCTAAAAAAAAAAAAAAAAACCCTTTCAATTTCATTTTTTATGAAATTATATATTTTTTTGACTACTAATTAACATTTAGGGTAAGGTTTGTTTTTGTCATAATTTAACCCGTTGTATCAAAATAATTTTACCCGATAGAAAATAGGAACTACCCTTAACATTGTGTCGGAAAGTAAAGCGCAGCAGACCGAAGTCTCCGGAGACTCCTGTCAACAGCTACCTTATGTGTATTCTTCTCATTGGTTAACATAGATTTGGTCTATCTTTCTTAAAATTTCCAAACAAACATCGCACGTGGATGAATCTAAGCCATGCCTCCATCCTCCAAATTTGCGCCGGAGGAGTACGTGGCTAGATTACACGGGCCACAATCATCTGGCGGTTTGACGTCATTTACGAGGTCTGTGACTCTGTGGTCCCTAAGACCATCCCCATCAGTAATCCTGACCCAACCCAACCTCAAATAAAATATTAATTTCTCTCATCCAACCCAACCCAACCCAATCTTATATAATTTATACTCCCATCAGTGACCTCGACCCAACCCAACCCAACCCAACCTTTTAAAAATAAAATTAATATATAAAATATATTAATTTTAAAAATATATTTATATAAATATAAAATCAAAATAATTAGATCAAAAAAAAAAAAAAAAAAAAAAAGAAATTGCACAACCGGGGTCAACCGACGGTTGGCTGATTGCCCGGAGTCACCAAATTTCGTGACTTTCCTTTGCTTTTCCATTTTTTTTTTTCATTTCTTGTTTGTCCTATGTGATGACCCTCAAGTGAGGGTCACCATAGTGGCTGGTCTAATTGCCACACCTTGCCTATCTATCTACAGTAATTATTTTACTAACACTTTTAAAAATATAAATATACTCCCTCTATACAATTTTAAAAATCAAAAAGTTGAGCTTACACGATAATTAAAAGAAAGTGTATAATAAAGTGAGTGTTATTAGTATAAAAAGTGAGGTAACATAGTGAAAGTGGGATAAATAATAGTAAGTGAATAGTTATTGTGATTATAACAAATAGGTCTTATAAATAAGAAGTGTTAAAAGATTTTCAGTATGTGTGTGCCTTTTTAAATAGAATAACCAAAATAGATTTTACACATGAATTAAAAAAATAATTGTATAATTGATCAAGTGTTGTAAGTATGAAAAATGAGATAACAGAGAGAAAATGGGATAGAGAATATTAAGTGGATAGGTTATTTGAGTATGACAAGTATGTCTAATGAATAAACAAGAACTAAAAAAATTTCTTTTTGAGCTTGTGCATTTTGTAAAGAGACAACAAAATGTAGTTTTTTTTTTTTTTTTTTTTTTTTTGTAATGGAACATATGGAGTAGAACTTTTCATATATAATAAAAAATGATATTTATTAGTTGTATACTCACTCCGTCTCATATAAGATTTTATAAATATGTTTTGCACCACAATTAAAAAAATGTGTAATTGATGTAAATGTTGTGAGTATGAAAATTTAGGTAGGAGAGAGAATGTGCAGTAAGGAAAGTAAGTTAATTGATGTTGTGAATATAAAAATAAAGTATAAGAGAAAATGTGTGGGAGGAATCGCAAACATTTTTTGGCATTTTAAAAAATTAAAATTTTATATGAAACACCAAAAATAATAGCAAAACTGAACGGGGCTTATGGAGTTATCTTGGGGGAGTAATAAATACAAATAGAACATGTACTATCAAGTCTCACTAAAATACGAATCATTTTAGTGGGTACATAACATAGAGCTCCCGACGAAGTCAAATTTCTTAGGGTTATTGCCTCATAAGTTTTTTTTTTTTTTTTAATTTATGCTCATTAAGTTCCTTTTTAAACGAGTGTATCAATTTTTTGTCATTTTTGACGAAAATAACCCCCCCCCCAAAGAATGTTGTATTATATTTTCAAAAAAAAATTAAAAAAAATTAATAATAAAAAAATTAAATACAAAAAAAAATCAGAATATTTTATTATATTTTCAAAATATTGTATTATATTCAGAATGTTGTATTATATATTCAGAATGTTGTATTATATTTTCAAAATACAAAAAAAAATCAGAATATTTTATTATATTTTCAAAATGTTGTATTATATTCAGAATGTTGTATTATATATTCAGAATGTTGTATTATATTTTCAAAAAAAAAAAAATTAAATCAGAATGTTGTATTATATTTTCAAAATGTTGTATTATATTTAGAATGTTGTATTATATTTTCAGAGTGTTGTATTATATTTTCAAAAAAAAAATTAAAAAAAAAAATCAGAATGTTGTATTATATTTTCAGAATGTTGTTAGGGCAAAATTGAAAGTTCACTTATAAAAAGAATTTCTTGATCATTTTAATACAATGAGAAACTTAGTGTAAAGTGATTTATTCCAAAAGAAACTTACGGGGCAAATTTCCAATTTCTTAACCACATGCAAAGTGGGTGCCTACGTTGCCTACTCACTCCTTTACATTTACCTCTTCTTTACATTTACCTTACTCTGTCACGTTATTTTTACAAGCTATGAAAGTGAGGTGTGAAAAGAAAAAATGGTAGAATTAGTAAGTAAACAAGCTATGCACCACCACCGCCGACCAAGAAATGGTGGTAAGATGTCGGTGCATTTGAGTCAACATTTTAGGTTTTGAAAATAGAAAGAAAGAGCTAGATCACCCAATTTATTGATTTGAAGTCCCCTTCCTTCTCGGTCTGCCTACCGATGCCAATATTTGCGATTCGAAAGTAGAACAGACAAATTCATATTTTTATAATATACTCCCTCCGTCCCACGTGAATACAAATTTATTTCCTTTTTGGTATGTCCCACGTGAATACAAACTGCCCAAAATGAAAATAAATTTATTATTTTATATTCACCTTACCCCACCCACTCATTCTCTCTCTTCATTTCCTACCACACAATTTATTCAACCAACTCTACTCATTCTCTCTCTTCATTTCCTACCACACATTTTCATTATCTTAATAATATTTCTTAATAATTGTGCCCGAAAAAATGGTTTGTAATGACGTGGGACGGAGGGAGTATAAATTATAATTTATAATAATACTCTCTCTGTCCCGCTACAAATCGCACAGTTTGACTTTTTTGGTCAACTGAATCAATTTTTGACCATAATTTTATGAATATCTAGATATCTCTATGCAATTCTAAAAATTTTTATTGATAGTATTTCTAATGGTGAAGCAATAACAATTTTTAAAATTACATAGAAATATCTAGATATTCATAAAATTATGGTCAAAAATTGATTCAGTTGACCAAAAAAGTCAAACTGTGCAATTTGTAGGGGACGGAGGGAGTATAAGATTTTTTTATTTATTTTATAATAATATGAGTTATGTGTATTACATATTATTGAAAGGGCAAATATAAACTGCATACTCCTCCGTCCCATATTAGTGTGTACCAAAATTTTTGGCACATAAATTAAGAAAAAGTAAGAGAGATAAATAGTGGAAGGAGGTGTTTATGAGTATGAAAAATTAAATGGGAGAGAGAATAAGTGGGAGGAATAGTAAGTTAATTGGTGTTGTGAGTGTAAAAGTAAAGTAGGAGAGAGAATGAGTGGATGGAACAGTAAAGATTCTTTGCCATTTTTAACAGTCCACACTAATCTGGAACGGACCAAAATAGAAATAAATCCACACTAATCTAATCTGGAACGGAGGGAGTATTTCATTACATGAATTGTATTTTCTAGGATGAATTACATTTTCTAAGACACGAGTTACATTTTATGATTATAGTAAATAAGGACGTAACATTTAATGGTTGTTGTATAAAGATTTTCGATATTTTAAAACCCGCAAATAAAAGTACACATATTAGCAATTAAGAACATTTTGATTAAAATCGTTAGAAATATTCATTAAATCAGACTCTTATTTACTAATAATAAGAATTAGTAACTTGAGACACTTATTTGATAAGAATTAGTAAGTTAAGATTCTTATCTAAATGAGATATTTAACAGTTCTGTCAAAAAAAATCCTTAATTACTAATAATATTTGTTATCTTGAAATCTTATTTAAAACGAATTATTGCAACTGCACATGTGAAAAAAAAATTCCTTAATTGCTAATAATATTTGTTATCTTCAAATCCTTATTTGCGACTTTGATAAATCAGATTTAAAACGAATGATCGCAACTGCATGCCTAGCCCCACTCACTTGAAACTTCAAATCATAATAATTTCTCTGAACCGACTCATGATCAGTTCAACATTTGAATTCCAAAGCCCTTAACGGCTCTTTTGGGTTAGTGTGGTTCTTTCTTTCTTTCTGGTACTAATTGTGGGTGGTTGTTCATGTGAGGTGGGGCTAGCTTCTTTCTTTTTCTTTGATGGTGAAACTAATGTACTTTCACTTTATTCCTCAAAAAACAGTTGTTTTTAATTAATGATTTCCACTCCTTCCGTTCCATTCCGTTCCGTTCGTCCTACAACAACAGTATACATAAATTAATTGACTTGGCACAATTTTTTTTTAAAAAAAAGATGATGTGTTGTGAGCGTAAATAATTGGGTAAGAGATGAAAAGTGCGATAGAAAGTAATAAATGGGCAATTGTTGTTAGTACAACAAGTGGGTTACATTATTTAACAATCTATTTTATAAATTTGTTGATTATTGTGAGACGCTCCTTGCAGACTATTTGAGACGGAGGAACTATCACTATCATTTTAATCCTAAAAAAACAGTTATTTTTAATTGATGATTGTATTTAACATGGTCATATATATGCGAAGAGCTAATAAAGTTAGCTAGGTACCAAACATGTAATATACTACCTCCGTCCCAATCTAAATGTCCAAAAATGGGTTCGGCGCGGGAATTAAGGAAAGTGAGGTAGGAAAGAGAAAAAGTGAGGTAGGAAAGAGAAAAAGTTTAAATGTTGTGAGTATGAAAAATTAAATAGGAGAGAGAATGAGTGGGAGAAATAGTTAGGAGAGAGAATGTTGTGAGTGTAAAAGTAAAGTAGGAGAGAGAATGAGTGGGTTGAATAGTGAAAAAAACTTTCCTTTTTTGGAAATGGGACATTTTCAATGGGACGCCCAAAAAGGAAAGTTTGGACATTTAGATTGGGACGGAGGGAGTATATAACAAGTTTTAATGATCTTCATAAAATCTTGTAAAAAACGTGTTTTATTCAAGTTTAGAGTAAACGCGTTTTTGAATTGAACTGGTGCCAATTTGCAAATAACTGTCACTTCCGTATAAACATGCACGGTGACATTTTCGTAAATACTAGAGGTTATCGATTGATGCTATCAGTCGTTAACTCTGGTGTTAGTACTATAAACAATAGCACCGACACTCTTGCAGACTATTTGAGACGGAGGAACTATCACTATCATTTTAATCCTAAAAAAACAGTTATTTTTAATTGATGATTGTATTTAACATGGTCATATATATGCGAAGAGCTAATAAAGTTAGCTAGGTACCAAACATGTAATATATATAACAAGTTTTAATGATCTTCATAAAATCTTGTAAAAAACGTGTTTTATTCAAGTTTAGAGTAAACGCGTTTTTGAATTGAACTGGTGCCAATTTGCAAATAACTGTCACTTCCGTATAAACATGCACGGTGACATTTTCGTAAATACTAGAGGTTATCGATTGATGCTATCAGTCGTTAACTCTGGTGTTAGTACTATAAACAATAGCACCGACACTCTTGTCACTTTTGAATTCATGCATTGGCACTAATAAAAACACATGTTATGGCACTTAATAAGAAGATTTACAAAAACTTCAAAGACACATTTGAGGGTCTTAATAAAGGCTTTTGGAATTTATAAACCCTATATCACGAGCCAATTGTCAGTTACTTTTATGTGTCTCGAAATTCCATTCGATTTGATATGTTTTGCATTTCGTGGTTCATCTCAAGTTAAATGTTACGTCGGTTTTTGTGCATGCGCCCAATAACACAAACACTGTTATATGGTATAGGCAACATTAGTGTTTTTTAGTGTTAGATACATGTATTAGCACTCCTAGTAACTAATGTTGTTTATACCAATTTAATGTCAGTGATAGTGTTTTTAAGTGTCAGTGATAGTGTTTTTTATTGTCAGTGGTAGCGTTTTTGAGTGTCAGTTATATTCACTTGTAGTCTTTGTAACTAATGATGGCAACGCATTGACAGTGCGTGAAGTTTCACTTATTTATAAAAATGTCACCTTATACGAAGTTTCAGTTATTTACAAAAATATCATTTCACATTTAAAAACACGTTTTACCCTAATATTAGGGTAAATCGCGTTTTTCATAAGACGCAATCAATGGTCTTTCCTCTGCAATAAGTCTTACACGCGTTTCACATAGTTCATTTTTTTAAACGATCACAAAATATTGCTTATAAAATTATAACCGACAGTTATTAGTTGGATTTTTAATTTGTTACCCCAAATATTAAGAAATTTGACATCAGTCAATAATTGTCAGTTAAGATTTTGTAAAAAAGAATTTAAGCATATAATTTGTTCCCTAACATTAACATTACTTATTCTTAATTTGTATATCAACTCAAATTGTATAACATTTATTTTGAATTGATAAATTTGATGTTCAAGTGGAAAAGGACAGACTTGAGTGTTTGATGTTTTCTCATCTATCATTATGGAATTAGAAGATGATGTACTAGGAAGGAAGGAAGGAAGGCATGCTTGAATTATTCGCTTCCACTTTCAGCTTCACTACCACTTGTTTTCATCTTTACTTTAAAATTCCTTATCACCAACTTGTTAAATTACTGATCCATCCTAAAATAAATAATTAAAAATATTAATTTTATTTTTAATTTATAATAATTTTTAAAAATAATACTCTCTCCGTCCCACTTTAAGGGTCCTAGGGTAGTATTTCACGCTTCTTTTCTTAAGATTTTTTTTTTAAAAATGAATAAAGAATTGCAAGTGGGTAGAAGATTAGAGAAGAGAGAATGTAAAAGTTAAAACATTTATGATAAAACCTCTTATTGATTGTTTTTTTTTTTTTTTTTTTGTAAATATGTTAACATTATAAGGGCATAATGAATGTTTTTTTTTGTAAATATATTTACATTATAAGGGTATAAATGTCCGAAACACTGTTCAAAATTTGTCATTTATGGAATGAGACTCTTAGTCTGGGACGAATCAAAAGAAAAATTAGGTCTTGAAGTGGGACGGAGGGAGTATATATATATTCCTCGTACTCATTTTCTCTCCTACTTTTTTTTTATACTCACAACAAAAGTCAACTTACCATTCATCTCACTCATTCTCTATTCTACCCCACTTTTCATAATCGCAACACTTACAACGATTACACTTTTTCTTAATTCTCGTGCTAAAATACTAAGAAAAATTGTACGCATGTATGACGGAGAGAGTATATACAAAGTTAAAATTTATAAAGTGAATATTAAGAGCATTTATGCATTCTTTTAGTAAAATTTCTAAACATTTAACTTTTTCTAAAAGTGCTTTAGATGAAATTTTGAGATAATACTTTTCTTGTTTTTACTCCAACTTCTCCAAAAGCAAAAATAAAAATTATG
The DNA here is from genome assembly GCA_022495995.1 of Adenophora triphylla var. japonica. Classification (NCBI taxonomy): domain Eukaryota; kingdom Viridiplantae; phylum Streptophyta; class Magnoliopsida; order Asterales; family Campanulaceae; genus Adenophora; species Adenophora triphylla. The sequence goes on from JAFEMH010003422.1 coordinate 97,894, forward strand.
AAACCAAAAGAACCATCTAATTGACTCATTGTTGAATCGCTTTCTCCTATTAATATTATATTCTTCCTTCAAATTACCGCAACAATCATGAAGCATGATCCAAAAAAAAAACTCCATTTTTCAAAAATGTGCTCGCTCCGTTAACAAATTCGCTAAAATTCTAAAGAAATTTAGCCGCATGACTTAAAGTTACTAATATTTGTTAAATTTTCAATCAATATGTTAACATTGTTTACACGTATGATGAAAACTACTACTTCGGTTATTTGAGGTCAAGTGACTAAATTTTGTTAGAACATTTTGATAAAAAAAAATAGTTCAATAAAAGCGTTTTAAAAAAGACTAAAGTTCAGTGATAAAAATATGATTTTTGCCAAACTTTTAATAAAGTTGACATTCAAAATATTTAGTACTAGCATATAGTAGCATTTATACAAAAAAAAACTTAATAATTTCAGTTATAAAAATGAAAAAAAAAAGTCACTTAATTAGGGACAAAATTCGTAAAATTAACATTCGTCTAGAGATTGAGATTGAGATTGAGAGGGTAACATATAAAAATAGATAAAAATAAATAAATAAATAGCCACGAAGACAATACATGGGAATGCAAAATACTGCCATAATAAATACTCATTTTACTTGTTCACAGTGGCGGAGCCAGAAATGTTAGGAAGGGGGGGGCAAAAAATTGGGAGCAAAGGAAAGATGAACGGGGGTTCGGGGGCAGCGCCCCCGATTTTTTTTTTGGGCTATTTTTTTCCTATCTGAACAGAATCAATAAGAAGGGTGAAGCATTAATAAGCATATTTTTTTGTCTTTCGTCATTTGATTTTCAGTGAAGAAGATATGATATTCATCAGTTTCAAGTTTTGAGCAAGAATGTCAATCAGTTATACAGCAAGGCAGGCTTCATCTTTTAGTGCGAAGAAAATATCACTCAGAGAGCACAAGCACAAGAGAACAGTTGAGAGATGCATCATTCATGATATAGATGGCAACTGATGCAAACTTATTATGTGGCTAAACAAACGTACCTGAGAAGCCTGCAAAAATGTCAACGTTGCTACGCCAGAGAAGAGAAAAAAGTCCACAAACAGAAATGATAAAGCACCAAGGTGCTGGTTAGCAGCATGCTTAAACCATGCCACAAACGGAGATGGAGCCAAGTGATTTATTACAGCAGTTTATTATATTGCATTATAAACTAAATCTCCAATCGCTAACCTGTCGTCGCCTCGCAGTTGCCGTGCCCTGTGATTTTAAGAGGGGTTTAGAAATTTGGGGTTTGGGGATTAGATGATCGCCATTGATTCGCCATCGCCATCGCCTTGCCTCGTCGTCGTCTCTCCCTGGTTCAGCGAATTGCGGGCGATCTTTAGGAGGGACAGTGAGGGCGAATTGCGGGCGAATTAAGCGGAGAACTGGGTTATAATTATAAGTTAATTAAACGACGTCGTTTTGGATATAAATTTAAAAAAAAAAATCAAAATTTAAGGAGGGGCAGTGGCCCCCCCCTTGCCCCTACATACCTCCGCCCCTGCTTGTTCACATTCTTAATTAAAAAAATGTAATTTATTTTGTTTATACATTAGTTGTTCTACGGTAAATTTAGATTAAGATTTCTTTTTTATTTTAAAACAAATAGAAAACTATCACAAATTAAAAAAGAGTTGGTCTTATAAAAAACTAGTTTTTTTTTAAGATAAGAAAAAACGTGTTTTCAAAAGCACTGTTCAAAATAAACGGTGGCAATTTTGTAATTACTGGCAACCATGTTCAAAATAAACGGTGACATTTTTATAATTACTGACAACCATGATAAATGCCAGTGTTAATATTACAAATGACCAGTGATTTTATACTGGCATTTTATAAACATGAAACTGGCACTTTTTACACGGGCACTTTTAAATACATGAACTGACACTCTTCACAATGGCACTCTGTTACACTAACACTGGCACTTTGTTACACTAATATTTTTGCTGGCTCTCAAAAATACAAGCACTGGCATTCAAAAATACATGGACTGGCATTTGAAAACACATTTCTTGGCACTCAAAAATGCATATACCGGCATTCAAAAACACCGATAATTATTTTTGCTTTGATATTCAAAAAAACATGAATCGGCATTCAAAAACATGGGTGACATTCAAAATTACAAGAACTGGCATTCAAAAAATACATTGACACTCAGTTACACACTTACTGGCACTCTATTATACACTAACTGGCACTCCAAAACACATACACTGGCATCTAATTACCCAGTCCACCAATGCATCAAATTCTCAAACTGGTACTCAAATTAACATGTACTGGCACTCGAAAAAACAAATACTGGCATTCAAAATCACCCAAACATGTACTCAAATTAATATACACTGATTGGGATTCATATAGCCACTCACCGTAAGCATTGCCAATTTGGCTTTGATTTTTAAATCCAGCAGTCACGGAAATGCAAAGAATCATAAGGATCCAATTAATATCTAGAATATAAATTTGCCGAGGAACTTCCTTGATGTATGAACAACCTTGACTGGGAAACATCCAAGTGCATTCGCTGCTTGATTATTGAAAAGGTTGCGGATATGGTGGCCTGACTTGCAACAATAGCAGCTAAAGTTGTCCATTTCAATCCCGGACGGAGACGTGGCCGGGGACCCAGCGGGACAATGATCGGAGATAACAAAGTGTGCCGCAGTGGTTTTGCAGGGATTAATTGGAACAGGGAATAGTGATGGGTGATTGTAATTGGAGGTAGGGAAACAGAGGAAGGTGAGGGAGATTGAAGGGGAGAAGGTCGCCGCCGGCGAATGGCACAGGGAGGATCGGTGAAGAAGGTTTGCGTCTAGAGAGAGGTTAGAGAGAGAGTGGTTGTGGCGTAGTATTTTTGTGAGAGAAAGTGAGAGACCCGTTATTTAAAACACGTTTTTTGTTAAGTTAACAAAAAACGAGTTTTTTATTAGTTTTTGGCATTAAAAAATTGACATATTTAGTTAGTATATAAATTGTGAAACAATGATAAGTTGGAATTGACAACACAACATATACTTCCTCCTCCTTCTGGTACTCGGATCGTTCAAAAAATAAAGTGATTCAAAAATCAAAAAATAGCTGAAAAAATATGATATATTGTGAGTGTAAATCTATAGTATAAAACACAACGGTTCAGGAACAGTTGTCTGAATAGTTTCAAATGTCAAATTTCCCATTTTGCCCTCACTAAGTTGTCCCTTTCCCATTTTGCCCTTTAAAAAAAAATATTTTTAATTAAAAAAAAAAACACGTGTTCTCGGACACGGGCTTTTACTAGTAGTTATATAAGAGAAAGAAAGCGGAGTAGAGAATAGGCAGTGGATAATTGATAGAGTTATGACATGTGGGGTCCATAAATAAATAAATAAATAATAAAAACTTTCTATTTTGGGATTTTAAACTTTTGAATAATTTAGAATAAGACAACATTTTGGAAAGTTTGAAGTTTAGAGTATTTATAATTCCAAAATAAACAAGTACTCCCTCCGTCCCATTTATTACTTCACCATTTTGATTTTGAAGGTACCACGCAAATTAAGAAAAAAAGTTAGTGGAAAAAATGTTGTGAGTATAAAAGTAAAATAGGAGAGAGAATGAGTGGAGGAAATAGTAAAGTTGATTAGTGTTGTGAGTATAAAAGTAAAGTAGAAAAGAGAATGAGTGGGTAAAATAGTAAAGATTCTTTGCCATTTTAGAAAAAGGTGAAGTTTTTAACAAGACACCCGCTTTGACAAAAGGTGAAGCTTCAAATGGGACGAAGGGAGTATATGCAATCTAGTAATGGGCCATCCAAATTTAAAAATAAAAATAAAAAATCATGATATTCGAATGTGTGTACCTTGAACTCAATAAAAAACAATCAATAGTTGGACCCACCTTAATCTAAACTAAAGTCACCATCCCTTTGTAAACAAAATAAGGGTTTTGTATTTCACTACGATTGTCAGACTGACAACATCAACTGTTTCGAGACTTGCTTTATATCCATCACCAACCCTCTTCAATCATTTCATGTAAAAGCATGACGATTTTTATTAAATGTCGATTAATCTGAATATCTACCTTGTTTGATGTCGACCATTCTAGTTCAAGCCACCAATATCTGAACAATTTTATTAAATGTCGATTAATCTGATTAGAGTAAGTTAGTACTACAAGGATGGCAACGCTCTACTCGTCAAGTTTTAACGATGCTGCATTCCTCAGGGTTGGAACACACACGAGACTCTTATTAAGCTAGAGCATCCCTTGCTTACCAGATATGGGCGAATGGTTGTGGCATCATAGATTAAGTGAACTGAACATGTCAACCGCTCGAAGATCATTTAATCTCGGACGCTCATACACAAGAAAGGCACCACTCGCACCTGCAGCAATTTCAAATCGGTATAAAAGTTATGTAAACCTCTCTAACCATGGAAAATTTGAGTCTATGCCGACATAAAGCCAATGCAGTTGAATACAAAAAATGTAGTACAACTCAATCCAAGTTATCACAAACTGACAAAGAGTTAAAATTGTTCACTTGCATTGATTTGAACAATTAACAGAGACAGAACAATGAGCCAAACCAGGACGAATGCCCAGTGGGGACTACTGGAAGTACCCACATAAATCATTGACTGATTAAAGGGGTTGCTAAGTTCACATGTTCCACTTCGATGATACCATTAACCCTCTCTGAGACCTATGCAGTCGCACTGTATGCATGACGGTCTAATAATACTCACTCTGTCCCGAAAAGTAAGTTCCACTTTTTTTTGTTAACTTGAGTCGATCAATTGTGAGCAATAATTTAGGTTAGTTTTAGCTATCCTAATGAAAAACTAAAACTTGTTATTGATAGTATTTACAATGATAAATCAATAACAAGTTTTAGATTTTCAGTATCATAGTTTAAACTAACCTAAATTATTGCTCAAATTGATTCAAGTTAACAATCGAAAATGTGGGACTAACTTTCGGGGACAAAGAGAGTGTGATTTATCTTACTATATACTCCCTCCGTCCCAGCCCACTTAAGAAATTTTGAAATGGCATGGGAATTAAGGAATATTATTATAGTATTAGGAGAGAGAATGAGTGGAAAAAGTGTTGTGAGTGTGAAAAATTAAATAGGAGAGAGAATGAGTGGAGAGAATAGTAATTATAATGGTGTTGTGAGTATTAAAATAATGTAGGAGAGAGAATGAGTGGAGAGAATAGTGATTTAAGGTTTCCATTTTGGGAATTCTTAAGTGAAGTGGGACGCCCAAAATGAAAAGTTTTCTTAAGTGAGGTGGGACGGAGGGAGTATATAAGATGTAACTCATATTACAATAAATGTAAGCCTATTATTGGGTTTTAAGCCCAAATCACCTAGTTTTAGGAGCTAAATTATAAGACCTCTCAAATATGAGTAGTTCATTTCAAAGGCTGCAGCCTGCAAACCACATGCATAGAACTCCAAGAACTACTCTTTCTGTCCCAAAATGATAAATCCCATTTCCCTTTTTGTTTGTCCCAAAAAGTTGGTCCCATTTCCAAAATTAAGGTTTCAAAATTATTGAATTCTAAAACCTACAATGTAACCTTAAAATGTATGTTTGAAAAGTCAAACAAGACTATCATTCTGGGATGAAGGGAGTAAGCAATAGTTTTGTCTTTAGAACAACCTCACACATCAAATGTTAACAGACATTACTAGGGTAAAATCACATGCTCTGATGCAAGGAATGAACAAGTTACCTCTGTTCATCAGATATCAAATGGTAAGGACAGTTATAATGTAAACAGCCCTTGAATTATGGACGCTATCATGCATCTATAGACTACAGACAGGGGTGGATGGAGCCCACCTCAAAAATATTATTTTTTTTTACCTAAGTCACCCACTATATGTAACTTTTTATATATATATGAAGTTATTTTTCACTGTTATTATTGCTTACAATATTTTTTAAATACCAAGCCCACGCGGTTCCAAAATCCTGGATTCGCGTCTGACTACAGATTCTTCTTTAATACAAGTATTATATCTCACCAAAAATGTGACCTGGGGGAGCAACTTCTATAACATAAACACGAAAGCAAGATGGAAGGCTGCCAAAAGCCTCCTAGACAAATACCTCCTACACCTACAAGGGCTTCAAAGCGACAATATACATTAACTCCCGAAAGAAACTACACTAAGAAACTCAGAAAAGCATTCACATACCTCAAAATATATATTTTTCCCAAGCTTATCCAACTCCTAACAACTCAGAATATGAATCTTTAACAATAGTATTATTTATTTATTTTTACTTTTTTTATTAATTTTTATTAACGGTAGTATATGCATTCTCCAATATTTTCTCTTTCTAAGACGTGCAAAACTTGCACATAGTTTCCTAGCAGCATTGCCATTTCAGTGGAACTCTACACTACACTCTTCATGGTCCACACCCGTTGACTGGAATTCATTCTCTTCTGAACTTTTCTTTTCAGTATACATTCACCAGTACTTTTAGAATGCCAACTTTGTGCAAACAATAAAAAAAATAAAAAATCCCTTCTTCCTTCCGCAGGTCATGGAAAAATCTTCTAAACACTTGAATCGCCCCACATTTTTACCATCCGTCTCCGAGCACATAATAAGCCAGCAAGGCCTTTTATCAGCAGTAAAAGTCAGATTTCAAATTCATCCAAACACACCAAGTACCATTGTTCTCCATTAACAAGTGTGTATTTGACAGTGCTTCTAACATATACAAGGAGAAAGAAATCAAACTTTTCTAATATGAACATATGGATGATTCATTGTTTCTTTCTTGGAAAGAAAACAATGTATGTGTCGCTTAATGTTCAGTTATTCAAAGTGTAACTAGTCCCTCCGTCCCACGTGAATAGACACTTATTTCCTTTTTGGGACGTCCCACGTGAATAGACACTGCCCAAAATGGAAAAGAATTTATTATTTTATATTCATCCTACCCCACCCACTCATTCTCTCTCTTCATTTCCTACCACACAATTTATTCAACCAACTCCACTCATTCTCTCTCTTCATTTCCTACCACACATTTTCATTATTATATTCATTTTCCTTAGTTATTGTGCCAAGATTTTTGGTGTCTATTCACGTGGGACGGAGGGAGTATATAACATACTTTAGTACTCCCTCTGTCCCAAAATGAATGACCATTTTGAATTTAAAGGTCATTTTGAAAATATTGATTTTTAATAGAAAAAATCATAAATATGCATACTATTCACTTTCAAAATTTTAATTTTGCAAAAAATCATTTAGGGTCAATTTTTTTGATGGAAAAGTTTCAAAAGATCATTCATTTTGAGACAAAAGTGGTCATTCAATTTGGGACAGAGGCAGAAGATTTTTGTGCATGCTGAATGGACTTTTCAGAAAAGTATTCAGGAAATGTCATCCAGCTTTTGGATAAGGTACCAAAAAATGAACAACCTAAAAGTTTTGGGTGATACCTGGATGCTTAACTTCACAGCATAATCTTAGTCAATTCAATATAACTAGTCTAACACCCGTGCGTTAAACGCGCGGCCAAAAAACTTTGACAAATAGCAGAAATTAAATTAAAAGAGTTACTATAAATTTAAAAGTTAATTTAGAATATAGCTTTTTAGGATTTAATGGCAAAAATGTATAATTTTTTTTACTATCCACTATTTATTTATTTTGGTATAAACTATCTACTTTCTAAACATCTAGTTTTGCAAGTATATAATGACTAGAGGTCTTTTTTTTTAGTAAAGTAGCATCTAGGGACAAAGTTTTATTTACAAAATGTCATTTATTTTGGGGAAAAAAATATCTTTAACAAAAAATTTGTTTATGCATGGAGGAAGTTTAACAAACCACAAAAGAGCTTTTCCTAAAAAAAATACGAAAGAACAAAAGCGAGCAAAGCTAATCACAATCAAACAAACTTACTTTTATACAAGCACTGTGATTCTGAGCTTAAGACCATTGCACCTTGCTGCAAGTAATGATCAGTCTTTTAAGATTTCAATGTAGAAAATTTTCATGTGAAAGAAAATTAGCAAAACAACTAAGACAAACTGACAGAATGTCTTACCAAAGTCAAATCAGTACATTGTTTTATTTCCTTTGACAAACTACAAACTTATGCATTCTGGTGACACTAAACAAAAATGAATTCACATCTTTATATAACTAACAAACAAAACCAAACTATCCTGACAATAATCAAAAGATGCAAACGATTCACAACTTTATATTTGTTATGGTCACAGATGGTGATTATTCTTAATCAAGTATATTGGCAAACAAAAGGTCAAGTTAAATTCAATAATCCAACTAAACAAAATTATTTTACCCTGCAGGAGGACAAATCATGTTTCCGAAGCTCCAACTTGTTTCATATGTAGTACTTATATCTCTTGTTCTACATAAAATAATAATAGTAATACTAAAAAAAAGATTTTAAAAATTCAAAAAAAAAGAGAGAAATGAAAGAACTTCAGTCATACCTCTATAACTATTTCCTACTGCCTAAAATTTATGAATTCAAAACGACAACCAAAATGGAAGGGATTCAAATAACTCACCAGGCTTTCCTCAAGATAAAATAACACTTTCAACTGGTTCAATGTGGGATGAGCTTGCTAATTTTAGCAAAGTGCCCAAGTGTTTTTGCAATTGTTCAAGTGGAGCTGGTAAACTTTTAGATGAATACGAGGAATTGCAAAAGTTAACACAATTTCTCATGGGTTTAAATGATTCATTTGGGCCAATTAGAGGGACCATACTTGCTATTCCTCCCAAATCTCAACCAAATTTTGTCCATGCTAACTCAAGATGAGAAACTCAGAGCTTGCTCTACAGCTATGAATGTTGCTGCTCTGCCATTGCACCTTAGTGAACGTGCTACTCCCTTATTGTCTAAATCAAATGCCTATAAACCTTCTGCTAGTACAGCAAAGAGGTTTGATAAATCTGCTGCTAAAAGTGCTAAGATGAAACTGGTTTGTGACCCTGTGGGGGAAATGGTCACACCAAGGAGAATTGCTTTTTTATTCTTTGTTTCCCTGAATGACACAAGTTGCATGAGATAACACCGGATCCTTCTAAAATGCCCAAGTTACTCAATCACAAGTCAGTTGGTGGTAATACTCATTCCTCTCATGTCAATATAGCTACTGCAGAGCCTCTGTCTCAAGAATCCAACTGGTTGTCACTATCAAAGGTTTTTGACCAATTGTCTGGCTTCTTTATTGATATACGACTACTAATAATATTAATAATAAATTACTACAGAATAAACAAATGGAGGGTAAACAACAAAGCAAGAAAACGGAAACTATGTATAGCAATTGCCTACCTCTTTGTGCTTAAGCTTATCTGCTGTCACTTGCACTTTTTAAAAACAGCATTTGTCCTACAGTTCGCTCTAAAAGACCATCAATGCTACACTGCATACACACAAAAATTAAATTAAAACAAAATTATTAGATGGTTTTCAAAGGAAATAAAATGAGGTTATCTGTAAATGCTGCACATGTCCAAAATGAATGCCGATTTTTTTTTCAAAATTGCTCTTAATCAAAAACAAATTTAAATTATATTTGGTCATTTTGGGACGGAGGGAGTAATAAAATTACTAACTCCAGAAAATAATCACCTTTGCACTATTGGGCACAAGATCTGCAACTCCTTGAGTCGGTCTTGGATCAACTGTCTGTCTCGTGGTCTAGGCTTCTTGTTATCACCAGGGTTACCCTTTCTCTTGTCGGCCCCAGATACTTTTGTAATCTTTTTTGGGTTCGAGTAACTATAAAAAAAATTCTGCTCCTCCTCAAAAAAATCACTCATCATGCTCCCATCATGCTCCCATATGAAGAAGCTACAAGAGAAGAGCTTACAGTAGGATTTCTAAATGCAGTCGTCACTTGGCTATGTGAAAGTGTACTCTCTCCTGAAAAGGCACTTTTTTCACTTAAATTATGTCCTTTTATGGAAGCATTGAATTGTCCTGAAGAAGTCATTGATAAATCTGGCCTGAAAGATTTCCCACATACACATCCTAGCCACTGATAGATGAATCCTAAAAATGGTTAAAATTGTGTAGCTACATCACTAAATGACATCAAGATAAGTGAAGCCAGTTGGCTTTGCTATTGGAATCAACACCTATACATTACCAAAACAAAGAAGAGACTAACAATTACTATATGCTCCCTCTTCCCTAAATGAATGTCGATTTTTTTTTCAAATTTGCCTTTGATCAATAGCAAATTTGAAGAAAAAAAAATCGACATTTATTTTGTTTACAGACACATAGGAAAAAAGAAGGGGGGGGGGGGTCAAAGAAGATTTATCCATATTATTATATGAATTTCATGAAAAACATACACTTGATATTCCGCCACCGAATAATGCAACAAAAAGTCTAATCTTTTGTTGTTCAATTGAAGCTTCAGCAATGCTTTTCCTTATATTTGAATTGGTTAATTTGCAAATTGGAATTGTAAAAGAAGTGAAGCTTTTAATTTCAAATCTAATAAAAAGTAGATTTTGAGGTATATAACAAATCAGTACAAAAGCAAAACGGAACATATCTTAAAGACAGGACATGGAAAGAATGATCATGTAGTGACTTTACCTTAAGTACAACTATTGTTTCAGATGTGGAAGTTTCGTGGAATTTGGTTGTTAACTTGTTATAAATGTGGAGGCTAGTCTCTTTACATATATTCAGTTATTCCTTTCCAACACAAAGGTTTTTTCATGTATATTTGTATTTGAATTGGTTAATTTGCAAATTGGAATTGTAAAAGAAGCGAAGCTTTTAATTCCAAATCTAATAAAAAGTAGATTTAGAGGTATACAACAAATCAGTACAAAAGCAAAATGAAACATATCTTAAAGACAGGACAAGGAAAGAATGATCGTGTAGTGGCTTACCTCAAGTACAACTATTGTTTCAGGTGTGGAAGTTTTGTGGAATTTGGTTGTTAACTTGTTATAAATGCGGAGGCTAGTCTATTTACATATATTCAGTTATTCCTTTTCAACACAAAGGTTTTTTCTCAAGCAAAAGTTGATGCAGAGCGCAGTAAACACGGTTCAAAGAAAACTGAATCTATAGCAGTATGGTTGTAGAAAGTGATATCAAATGCAACAACATTTATAAACTCGAAAGCATTTACATTCTGATTATATAGGGTAAGATATAAGCTAAATTGATGTCTCAAGATAGAGAAAAAGAAGTATTTATTAATTCAGATATAACTTGTGAAACTGGTTTCTTGTCATTGAGTGAAATGATCAGGGTCCTTGTGACTGTTAAAAGGATATAGAACTTGGATGGCTGCTTAGAAAAATATCAAGCATGTCAAGGTAAAATCTTATGATACCAAAAGCAGAAAATAACCTCTCTCTAAGTTATGCTTGGTATGGAGGAATATACCCGACTTTCTGATATAAAATTAAACGAATTTTCATGATCACTAGTTTGTAATATGAAGTCCCATTTCCCAGGTTTTGTCCTTCTGCGAGTCTTCATCAGAGGTTGGACTATCTTGAAATGGTCCTAGTTCACGCATGTGGCCACACTGGGTCTTCTTCTTTGTCTTCTACAACTTTACTAATTTGACTTGCATCAACACCATTGGGTTTATATTCAAACATACTCTTGTTGATAATAGAATTTTCTTCAACAAAGACAGGTTTCAGAAGGCCTTGATAGCAAGACAGGCAGGAGATTGATCCATGTAGTTTACAGGATCATCTGATACACACTGCACAAAAGCTCACCCAAATATGATTACTCGATTAAATTTACTTAGTGTGTTTTAAATAGATTTAGAGCTTTAACAATGGTATACCATCAAGATAGCAAAAGGCCATCTTCAGATGATCATCAGAATAATCCTTGGATGAAAACATATTCTATATCCCCCACCCCCACATTACTTTCTTTTTTGTTACTCATGTCAAGTGTTGTGCCAATAGTTTGACGAATTGTACTGTCGTTTCATATCTCTCTTATATGAATTAAGCTACCATCTACGTGCTAGATCAACTTACTATGATTTGTATTTGCAATTAAAATTTCCATTGTCATTTAAACTTACAATAATAACAGTAACAACAAATAATAGTAATAACATTAATAACAAAGTAAGCATCGTAAACCCAAAAAAAAATCCCCAGCTAGCATAACATATGAATACTATTATATTATGTTCCGTATCATGGGTTGATCTAAACAAAACATATTATCCGCCTCTTACTTCACTTCCACATCATGGAAAATATAAAAGAAAAAATTGGAAAGAAGCGGGTGATTAAGAGATAGGGCTCAGAAAGAAAAATGAGTATGAGAAATTTCATCAATCAACAACATCGGAATGGAGCATGAAAATAACTACCACAATTTTTTAACCGCAAATTGCATCAAATTGAAATCAGACAAATAATCACAAATTGCATCCAAACAAATGAATCAAACAATTAATCATAAATTACACCCGAAAATTCATCTATTTTTTGTGATTGAAACTCAACATGTGTGTGTACGTGTTTGTGTATGAATAAACAGAACACTGACCGATCTATTGAAGGGGGGACAGATTAACGATGGTGATTTGAAGGTAATTTTATACTTGCGGAGGCAAAGACCTTGCCGATGGGATCTTCCCAGATAGTTGAGGAGAGAGAACCAGGAGCAGGAAGAAGAGAAAAAGGGGGCGGCAACATGATAGAAGAGAGAGGGGCGACCGCGTTTGTAGCGTAGGGTGGGGATGTTTTGTGGGAAGTGACACTGAAGAAGGAGTAGAGAGAGGAAGACAGCAATCAAGGCGGAAGAGAGGCGAAGGCAACGACGGCGATTGTAGCAGAGGGCGTGGATGTTTTGGAGGAAGAGGGAGCGACGGAGAGGGAGAAGAGAGATAAGGAAGAAAGCGTTAAATGAAATATCAAAGGACTCAGCTTATTTATTGGGGGGTATTTTCGGGTGTAGAAGTATATATAAAGGGGTGTATTCAGAAAATGACATTAGGGGGGAATGAATCTAGTCTCTATTTAGTCTAGGTTCTTGTTTGAGCGGGAAATGGGTGGGTGTGCTGAAGTGCTTATTATGGCACGAAGATGATGGTTGAGTTATGTCATGGGACAGTCTATAAGATTACGAAAAGAAATACTAGCCAACACTGCTGTCAAAAGAAAAAAAAAAAGTTAAACAACCAACATCCTTTACATAAAACCATATCAACCATCACAGATGATCACTCCTGAATATAACAGATCACAAAACCAGCTATTTTCCTCTTTTCTCTTAAATTTGAGGGCACCAATTGCACTTTGTGTTAGTAAGTCATGGATAATTCTCAGAACCTAAGCCACCAACTACAAACTTACTATTGTTTTACTTGTGACTTTTAGGAATTAATTTGGTCAGTTTTAGTTTTTTTTTTTTTTTTTTTTTTTTTTTTTTTTTTTTTTTTTTTTAGAGGCTTGCCCACCTCAAGGCAAGCCCTTTTTAAGTCAATTCACTAATAAGTCCATCAATTCGCTGAAATTCCTTTAAAATCCCCACCCCAGAAGCGCCTAATATAAACTAGGGAGGGATAAACATCCACTCTAACTCCTGGGAGGAGTTGAACCCAGGACCTCCGTGTTGGTGTCCCAGTCTTTCTGGCCGTCAGTCAAGTCCTGATGGTTATTAATTTGGTCAGTTTATATCCATGAACTTGAGAATCCATAAGCATACCTCAAACTCTGTTTAACGCAATTTGATCATCTTGCTTATTCATGTGCTCATTTGACACAACAGGCAGATATAAATATACCCCAATATGTTCTTCAATCAAGTGCAAAAGAACCCAGGAAAGAATCATATGTTTTTACAAGTGTAAAAGAATCCAGGCAAGAATGATATGTTTTTCAACAAGCGTAAAGGAACCTTAGCAAATATCAACAAAAGGTGATAAAATGTAAAATGTGTTTCCTGCCACAAAAGCATATGAAAGTCCAAGAAAGCGTCAACTTTTCCTAAGCGTGATGGCATGCAACTTCCTCTCGCAAATGTTGAAAGAGGAAGGCAAAGAAATACACATGTTGTTTAATCAAACCATTTAACCATCAAAAAACAACCAATTTTCTCTTTCCCGCTGAAATACTAAAGTTAGTTCTTTCTCAATCTCGCTTTTCCATGACTCGTAACGGAACATTGTATTCAACTTATACTGTTTAGCGCTCAAATTCAGTTACTTGATTGACACAAAATTGCCAACCAAAAACATATCTAGATGGAGCTGAAATCAAGCAGGTGTAAGCGTCATAAAACTTCTTTTATCAAGTAAGCTCAACGGACCAACTGAGAGAAGAAAATAACATGCATTAGATATCTACCTAGTGAGTGTGCAAAATCATCACATTCCCTGGACTCTCCTACAATGATTGGATATGGGGATTGCTGAGAGTCCAGATTGTTTTATACTCAAATGAGCTGGACAAACAACTAGCCAGGAACTTTATTGAGGTTGCTTAACATGCCCTCTCTTCACCCACTGTTTACACTTACATAAATCGTGAGAAAAGTCTGATAGCTTTCTTGACCATTGGTAGCATTTTTGGGACGTGATGATATTCGAGCCTTCGTTTTCCTGTACAATAAATCTCTTGAGCTCAAGATTTCTCTTTTGTAGATTCTCTTTTTCTTATGGTGATTATGGGATGTACAATATATCTATGGATTAGCAGTTGGTGATATAGTTGTTGGAAATGGGTTTTAGAAACAAGGTTTGACCAAGTTTTGACCCAATTTTCAAATAGGTTTCATTTATTGATTAATGAAATAAGTTACAAAGTTATAATCTACATTTGTTGTAGATTAAGAAAATGCATTTATTTACTCAAAACCATTTCCGGGTGAATGAGAAATTAATGCTAAAGATTGTAACTTGAAATAGGAAAATGAAGAGTTTATGGGATATAAAGAAGTTATCCCACATTGCTTAGAGATAGAAAGTAAAACAAGTTTATAAGTGGATGCAAACAAGGAGGAGGCATCAAGTTGTTCCTCCTTGGGCCAACCTAGGTGGACCATTGGGCCAACCATGCAAGGTGCAGTCCAATTGTGCCAGTTTTATACTAGCTCAATTTGGACCACACCCGCGAAGGGCGTAATGGGCGGTTTAGGGTGCACTTTGCACTTCGCACGTGCGCATCGTTGCTAGGAGCTATTAGAGCCTTTGATTTTTAGCAAATCAATCAAGGTTCGTGGCTCAGGTGCAGTAGTTCGGTTCAGCTTGGCTCGGGCGGGCGGCCGTGCGGTGCATGGTGCGGTTGGGCCCAGGCCGTACGGATTGTGGCGTCGCTAGAGCTATTGGAGCCTTTGATTTTTAGCAAATCAATCGAGTTCGTGGCCGAGTCACGATGGTTCGGTTCGGCTCTCGGACGGACGCCGATGCGGTGCGTAGTGCGGTTGGGCCTAGGCCGTACGGATGGGGCCAGGGCGGGTCAGTGCAGGTCGGGCCGTGGATGCTGGTCACGTGCCAAAGGGTGCAAGCAATTCGATGAACCAGTCGAGGGGTTGGAATGGTTCATGGAACCGGTTCAAAGAGGTGTGCGAGATCCAGCAGATCCGAGCCCTTCACCAGAATACGATCTGACGGCCCTGAATCCACCAGTTACCAATAGTGCCTATTCCCAAAAGGCACCCCAACTCTTCATTATCTATAAATAGTCCCCTGCAGTTTGTCAATCATTCATTCCATCATTCAGTGAGTTAGTATTCAATAGCAATTAGAGAGAAAACATATTGAAGCATAAATATTCTTTTCAAGTCCAGAAGTTCTAAACAATTAGTTTGTTCGCCGAAGTCGTTAGTTTGAAGTGCTTCTACTAACGATTGTAAAGTCGTTGCATCTTACGAGGAGATTGTCAGAATACCGTCAGCACCAGTGCGGGGCAATACTTCTTACGGAGATTGTGTCAAACACAAGCCTCGACTTAATTTTCATTTTGTTATTCTGTCGGTTAGTTTTTCCGTTATCTTTTAAGAAGCCGTCACATTTTCTGTTAAATTTCCTAACAATCGTAAGAAGTATTCTACGTTTCTTAAGAGATGGCAAATGAAACCGATACCTCCCGAGCCCCTCCAGGGCTACTCCCGACCCGACCCGACCCGAGATGCAACTAATCGAAATGTTGCACTCCGCTTCCCGCTTGCTCAGACTCACCCGACATGGTGAGAAACCATCCAAGTTCACCGGGGCGGACTTCAAGAGATGGCAGCAAAAGATCTTTTTACTTGACCACCTCGGCCCGAAGTTCCTAAAGAGGATCCCTGCTATACCAACCGATGATCCCGACCATCAAAGAAGGATTGCCAAAGAGGCGTGGGGATCATGGTAATTTCTTGTGTAGGAATTACATCATGAATGGGCTGGATGATAATCTATACAATGTGTCTTGTCTTGTGGATACGGCCAAAGAGTTATGGGACACTTTGGAGCGAAAGTACAAAATCGAGGATGCTGGTTCAAAGAAGTTTGTTGTTGGCAAATACCTTGATTTCAAGATGGTTGACTCAAAGACCGTGGCCAGCCAGGTTGATGAGTTTCAGTTGATCCTACGTGGGTTGGCTTTGAAGGAATGGTTATGAATGAACCATTTAAAGTGGCGTCAATCATTGAAAATTTGCGCCGACATGGAAGGACTTCAAGAACTATCTCAAGCATAAGCGCAAGGAGATGAGTCTTGAAGACACAGTTATTCGTCTTCGAGATTGAAGAGAACAACGGGAAGAATGAGGCCAAAGTGAAGCCAAGGCCAACAAAGGAAAGATGGAAGCGAGGTCAATCTTCTTTGAAGCTAGCACAAGCAACGATAAGAAGAGGAAGCATTACGGAAATGATAGAAGGGGCTCAAGTGGCAAGAAGAAGTTCAAAGGATCTTGCTACAAGCCGTGGCAAGCAGGACATTTAGCAAAAGATTGCAGGCACACCGAAGAAGGAAGACCGAGAGGCAACAGGAACCAAGCCAACACTGTTGATGATATGGAGCTTGACTTTGCGAAATTTGTGGTATTTGAAGCCAATGTGGCTAAGTTGGATGATAATCCAAGAGAGTGGTGGATAGACACCGGTGCTACCCGCCACATATGTTCAGATAAGGAGAGTTTCTCTTCCTACACTCCCTGTTCCGGAAGGAAGCTCTATATGGGAAATTCTGCTACTTCCAATGTTGTGGGAATTGGAAGAGTTGTTCTGAAGATGACTTCAGGCAAGGAGCGGACTACGATGGATGTGCTGCATGTCCCGGACATCCGCAAGAACTTAGTCTCTAGGGCTTTGTTAAGTAAGGCCGGTTTCGGATTGGTGTTTGAATCGATAGAATTTGTACGACCAAAAATGGTCTTTTCCTTGGAAAAGGTTACCTTGAGAAGGGCCTTTTCAAGATGAATGTAATGAATGTTATCCGCTACGAGCGAATAATAAAAGTGTTGTTTCTTATGTTTACTTGTTGGATAGTCCTGACTTATGGCATGATAGATTAGGACACGTAAATTTTAACACAATTAAGAAATTAGTAATGCAAGATTTAATTCATATGTCTAAATCTGATGCAACTAATAAGTGTGAAATTTGCGTTGAAGCAAAAATGACTAAAGGGTCATTTGAAACAGTAATAAGAAACACAACACCACTGGAATTAATTCACACAGATATTTGTGATTTAAAGTTAGTGCAAACTCGAGGTGGGAAAAAGTACTTCATTACTTTTATAGACGATTGCACAAAATACTGTTATGTATATCTATTGAAAAGTAAGGATGAAGCCTTAGGGGCTTTCCAAACATACAAGAATGAAGTTGAGAATCAACTTAATATAAAGATTAAGAAGATTCGAAGCTATAGAGGAGGAGAATATGTAGCTCCGTTTGAAGGATTATGTTGGGAATCGGCATTATTCATCAAGCGACGGCTCCATATACACCTCAATCTAATGGAGTAGGCGAACGTAAGAATCGCACTCTAAAGGAAATGATGAATGCATTCTTAATCGATTCCCAAAGCTTACGGCAGAACACAACATGTGGGGGAAGCAATGCGACTTCAAACTACATTCTTAATAAGATACCCAAGAAAGAAATTAATGAAACACCTTACGAATTATGGCATAATCGTAAGCCGTGTTATAAATACCTTAAAGTGTGGGGGTGTCTGGCTAAGGTTGAAGTACCTAAGCCAAAGCAAGTCAAAATCGGTCCAAAGACAATTGTTGCATCTTTATTGGATATGCTAACAATAGTAGTGCCTATAGGTTTATAGTGTACAAGTCGAGACATTCTGATATGAATGAAGGAATTACAATAGAATCAAGGAATGTTGTATTTTTGAAGATATCTTTCACCCTTGCCAAAGATAGGAAAGATGCAAGTTCTAATAAGAGAACTTATGAAACTACAACGAGTACATCTCAAGAAGAAGATGAAGGACGAGACGTAGTAAAAGGGCAAGAGTGGAAAAGTCTTTTGGTCACGATTTTCTATCATATATGTTAGAAAACGAACCGGCTCTTGTTAAAGAAGCTTTATCCGGTCCGGATAGTCCGTTCTGGAAAGAAGCTATTAACAGTGAAATAGAATCCATAATGCATAATAATACTTGGGAGTTGGTTGATCTTCCTCCAGGATGCAAACCGTTAGGTTGCAAGTGGATCCTTAAAAGGAAGTATAAGGCAGATGGATCTATCGATAAGTACAAAGTCCATTTGGTAGCGAAAGGGTTTAGACAAAAGGAGGGATATGACTTCTTCGATACATATTCTCCTGTCACAAGAATCACATCCATACGTGTTCTCATAGCAATTGCAGCCGTGCATAATCTTGAGATACACCGAGATGGATGTGAAAAAGCTTTCTTGAATGGAGAGTTAGATGAAGAGATTTACATGGAACAACCCGTAGGGTTTGTTGTTCCAGGAAAAGAGCAAAAGGTGTGTAAACTTGTAAAGTCGTTGTATGGACTTAAACAAGCACCTAAACAATGGCATGAGAAGTTTGATCGAACTATGTTATCAAATGGATTCAAGATAAATGAATGTGACAAGTGTGTCTATATCAAAGGAACATACTGAATCATTTGTAATGAGTACGTCTTTACGTGGATGACATGTTGATAATGGGAAGTACTCATGAATTGATCATGAATACCAAAGGCTTGTTAAAGAAGCACTTTGACATGAAGGACATGGGATTGGGCGATGTCATATTAGGAATAAAAATTTCTAGAACATCGAAGGGATAGCTCTATCTCGATCCCATTATCTAGAAAATGTACTTGAAAGTTCGATGTCATTAATGACCCTCCGGCTAAGACAGGTAGACTTAACTCTACACTTAGCAAAGAACGAGAGGGGAACCGGTTTCTCGGTTGGAATATGCCAAAATAATTGGTAGTACGATGTACTTAACGAATTGTACACGTCCGGACATCGCATATTCGGTGAGCAAACTAAGTAGGTTCACTAGTAATCCCGGTGCGGATCACTGGAAGGCCCTATTAAGGGTATTGAGATATTTAAAGTATACTATGAATCATGGGATACTTTATAAGAGATATCCGACGGTATTAGAAGGATACTTTGTGATGCTAATTGGATATCGAGACACAAAAGACTCTAAATCCACAAGTGGATATGTATTCACAATTGGTGGAGGAGCGGTGTCATGGAAATCCTCCAAACAAACGTGTATAGCTAGATCCACGATGGAATGCGAGTTTATAGCTTTAGATAAAGGCTGGAGAAGAAGCAAAATGGCTTAAGAACTTCTTGGAGGATATTCCTTGTTGGAGTAAGCACTGTACTGCTTTGTTATGATACATTGTGATAGTCAATCGGCAATAGGAAGGGCACGAGAATAGTATGTATAATGGTAAGTCTAGACATATTCGTCGTAGACATAATACCATTAGGCGGTTGATCAAAAATGGTGTTATCACAATTGACTATGTAAAGTCAAATGATAACATAGCGGATCCGTTTACGAAAGGTATAAATAGAGATCAAGCTGTATAAGCGTTAAGGGAATGGGTTTAAAACCCACAACAAAAGAATTCATAGTGGACACTCAACCTTGAGAAATGGAGATCCCGGGCCCTTGGTTCAATGAGAAAACTAAGTTATGAGTTCGGTAGAAACACTTGGAACTGTTTCATACTCATTCCCCGAACATCCAAGTGTATGCACTGCGGCAATGGTGAGGATATATTGAGAAAACTTTTAATGATTCCTATACCTACGGGTGGAGTATAGCAGGATACTCTTTATAGTATGAATCACCTATATAAGTGAGAAGTAATAAGGCCGCTTCTAAATGAACACTTATGAATGAGATACGGTCCAGGGCCAAAATGGACACAACGTGAGAACAAAAATTGTTAGAGCTATTATTGTGTGAGTACTTGTTGTCTTGGTATACACTATACGATCATTCAAAGCGTCTCGCTACCAACTGGCTAGTATATCCGATGGTATTTTACTAGGGAAGGTTCAAGGCCATAAGCTACCTATCCCGATACAATAGTAGTTCGCCGGAACTTTTGGACGAATCTGCATACATGCATTAATTGTCATTCATGTGGGGGATTGTTGGAAATGGGTTTTAGAAACAAGGTTTGACCAAGTTTTGACCCAATTTTCAAATAGGTTTCATTTATTGATTAATGAAATAAGTTACAAAATTATAATCTACATTTGTTGTAGATTAAGAAAATGCATTTATTTACTCAAAACCATTTCCGGGTGAATGAGAAATTAATGGCTAAAGATTGTAACTTGAAATAGGAAAATGAAGAGTTTATGGGATATAAAGAAGTTATCCCACATTGCTTAGAGATAGAAAGTAAAGCAAGTTTATAAGTGGATGCAAACAAGGAGGAGGCATCAAGTTGTTCCTCCTTGGGCCAACCTAGGTGGACCATTGGGCCAACCATGCAAGGTGCGTCCCAATTGTGCCGGTTTTATACTAGCTCAATTTGGACCACACCGCGAGCGCGCGAAGCGCGAAGAGCGGAATGGGCGGTTTAGGGCGCACTTTGCATTTCGCACGTGCGCATCGTCGCTAGGAGCTATTGGAGCCTTTGATTTTTAGCAAATCAATCAAGGTTCGTGGCTCAGTGCGATAGTTCGGTTCGGCTTGGCTCGGGCGGCCGGGCCGATGCGGTGCATGGTGCGGTTGGGCCTAGGCCCGTACGGATTGGGCGGGAGGGTCGGGTGCAGGTCGGACCGTGGATCAGTCTGTGCCAAAGGGTGCAAGCCGATTCGATGAACCAGTCAAGGGGTTGGAATGGTTCATGGAACCGGTTCAAAGAGGTGTGGCGAGATCCAGCAGATCCCAGGCCCTTCACCGAATCTGATCGCGGCCACCCGAATCCACCGATTACCAATAGTGCCTATTCCCAAAAGGCACCCCAACTCTTCATTATCTATAAATAGTCCCCTGCAGTTTGTCAATCATTCATTCCATCATTCAGTGAGTTAGTATTCAATAGCAATTAGAGAGAAAGCATATTGAAGCATAAATATTCTTTTCAAGTCCAGAAGTTCCAAACAATTAGTTTGTTCGCCGAAGTCGTTAGTTTGAAGTGCTTCTTCTAACGATTGTAAAGTCGTTGCATCTTACGAGGAGATTGTCAGAATACCATCAGCACCAGTGCGGGGCAATACTTCTTACGGAGATTGTGTCAAACACAAGCCTCGACTTAATTTTCATTTTGTTATTCTGTCGGTTAGTTTTTCCGTTATCTTTTAAGAAGCCGTCACATTTTCTGTTAAATTTCCTAACAATAGTGAAAGTTGTCAAGGCTCATTAAGCTTCCTATGCATACAGTGGGGTTATTGGCATTCCCGTTTGTATTTTGCGCAACGAGTTTATTCATTGAGACTATATGATGAAACTTATTGATTGTGCAAGTTTGAGTGCTACAGGATTTACGTCCATGCTTGGGTTGATTATGTTGGGATGTGGAGTCAAAATCATGGATAAAGGAATTTGAACCGCGGTCGGAGGAGTTGGTGAGATCAAGGGAAGAAATTCGTCGGAGTTTTTTGGGGTCTTGCGCGGCCGCGCAGGTGATGGTGCGCGACCGCGCACTTGGACAGAAACAATTGGCTCGGAGGATTTCTCTTGTGCGCGACCGCGCTGAGCCTGTGGGCGACCGCGCTGGTCACGATTATGGTGCAGATTGGTTTCCTATTAGGACAAGATCTCCTCCCACATTGGTGTTTCCTTTTGATAGTAGTATTTGGATAGAAAGAAGATTACTTTCTTGAGTAGGAATTCAAGTATTACTAGGATTTGATTTATTATTCCCTATAAATACATGTGATAGCCTAGAAACAAATTGTAACATCTGAAAATATTAGAGAGAATATTTTGGCTTGGTAGCGTCCCCGGACGTAGTTGTTGTTGCAACGAACCGGGTTAACAATTCTTGTGTGTTCCTTTGTGTGTGATTTACTTTTCGTGTGTATTGCTCTTATTATTACTCCAAGCTTGGGCCGTTCCGCTGCGTGAATTTACAACAGATTAATTGCTTCAAGTCACAGCACCAGCGAATCCACCTAATGGCATATAAAAGTATTTGTAGAGGGTGAAGCAAGACAACTTTAGTCCTTATCATAGTGTGGATGATCAAACCTTCAAGCTTGCAGAAGTTGCCATGTTTTGTCTTCCTGCAGTCACCCTAATGAGTTCTACTCTTTCTGTTTAGGCATTGTGCTTTGGTTGCCCTGTAAATGCAAATTTTGTTTGTGAATGATTAGACGTGGAATAAATTAGGAGTCTTGCTTTGTTTTGGTTTTCGATTCATTAGATATCAATAAAATCAATTTTAGCCGAGCAAAACCCACACCTATAGACAAGTTGAATTGTATCATTTGCTATTGATCGCGCAGGAAAGCGTGTTGGGCTCAGTTCTTGGGTCCAGCGAATGATTGAGCTAGCTTTGTGATCTGTACACCACAAGAAATAACAGTGAAACTGCGCCGGGGGTCTTCCGGCAAGCCCCTCCGGCGTGAGAGTAAGATGATGGACTGAGAAAATGGAAGTGATGGTATGGAGAATGCAGGAGTACGTGAATATGCAGTAAAGCATTACCTGTGTCCATGACGTTATTCTCTTATTTATAGTAGGAGTAATGATGTTAGGGCTTTCACCAGAGCCATTGGATTGGATGGTTACCAACCGTTGGATCAGCTCCATCTCCCAGGCATACACGTGTCACGCTGAGACTGGTCCATCTATGTGAGGACACTGCAGCATCTGACATTTGATAAGCAGTTTGCCTTATAAGGGAAAGTCAACCTGCACGCCTTTTGGAGTTATTACTGGTTGTATGATTGCACGTGTAACAAGGCACTGTGGTAGGTCTGACATTATCCCAAATTAGCTAACTAATCAAGCTTACTGAAGAAGCTTAATGGAAGAGACGACATGGAGCTGTACGCCCAATTAGACCGTCTCCTTGAGAGATGATTCAACGAGCGTGCGCCATTGAGAGGAGGTCGTTCAATGACGACGCTCACTATCGGAGGAGATAAGCTTGGCGCGACTGGAAGGCTCGTCGTTAGGTGGGTCGTGGCTCATTGGCGACGGCCTCTTCCTGGCGTATCGACGGGCTAAGGTCCAAGTCATCGCTCAAAGGTGTATTGACTCATCATTTGGATGGGCTTGGTCGCTCAGTGGCGACGATCGCCATCCGTTGTTGGACGGGCCCTTACCCCGATCTTGATCTAATTCTTTGTAGTTGGTCCTTTGGTGGACCTGATGGGCTCCCTTGGCTCGTAGTGAAGTATTGGGCTCGGCCCATCACAGATTATTCCGTTCAGTGGCCCCCAACTCATGGTCGTCTTGACGGGCCAGGAGTTGTCATTTTCCCTCCCAAGTAGTCTATACAACCGTTAATTTGAATTTTGAATTATGATGACGTCAGTGTTGGTGACGTGGGCGGCTGGGATCTCTCCATTAGTCGACACGTGTCCCTTGATGGGACATTCTCCTCGGAAGTTGCAGAGGGTATTTAATGCCCCTCATCATTCCGCCGTTTGGGTTTCCCAGACACAAACCTTCCATCTTCTTCACGTATAAAAGCTTCCTCCCTCCTACATTTCAAACTTTTCGCACCTTTGATTAGTGAGAGCAAAGCAACAGAGGCGATTTCCGGCAACCAACAGAAAAAACTCCGGCGAAAAGGAACCACCGTCTCCGGCGGCCGTAACTGCCCTGGCAACTCCGTTTGTGAGGCACCTGGGAGCTTGGATAAGGGACTTCTTTGATCTTCCACCGGAAAATTCATCGGAAAAAGCATCCTTCACCCCATTACCAGGTAATTTCTTCATTTGTTCTTCGCTTTCTGGGTTTTTCATTGGGTTTTAGAAATTAGTGGAATGGGGCCCAAAACCATCAGCTTTGAGAGAGGTGTTAAGTTTGGCTTTGGGTTGAATCAAAGGGTATACAAATGTGCTAAGGGGGTTTGGAGAGAGATTCCCTTGTCTGAGTGTTCCTTGATCCTGGTGAAATTCAACTTTGAAAACGAGCCCTTGGGATTTCCAGGGGATGAGGTTCTAGGAGAATTTGAGGACGGAGATCCAATGATAACCCCTTTTAGGTCGATGAACGATCTGCCCAACCATATCAAGACCCACTACTCTTTGTCCCGTCGTGATTCACTTAGGGATTTGATTTTAGGGGAATCTAGGTCGCCCCTAGGTAGGTCGTTGCCTATGGAAGTTAGGACTGATTCCCCCCTTCTTTCTCCTTGTTTTGTAGACATGGATCACGACGGGCGTCCTAGCCAACCGGCCCCAGAAGCAATCGAGGCCAGCACAAGTGCTGGGGGCGCTCAGGCGGCTAAGGCCTATCATACATTCGTACGAGTTGGATCAATTGAAAGTGATTTTGGAGGTGGGGCAGGAGGGAATTGGGCTATACCCAAAATCGAGCTCAGGAAGCCGAATGTTGGGAAACAAATGATTGACGCTCTACGAGGGTCGTTCAGAGTTCAAGCTTCGACCTATAAGCTGGAGCACCTCGGCCTAGCGGAGTATGAGCCTCGTCGTCAGTCCCTTCTGACCAGCAAGGAGAAGGTGGCATTCTTCTACAAACAATTTGAGTTCGGCTTGAGGTTGCCTCTAGACCCCTTCATCAATGAATTCTTGGAGGACTCAGCCTGTGTGCCCATGGAAGTTAGTGCCAACACCATCAGAATCCTGTCCAGCTTCGCCGTCGTCTGTAGATTTCTTGGCTACGAGCCATGCAATAAAGTGTTCCGTCAATACTACCGGATGGTCAGGAATACCTCCAAGGGGAAGTCTACAGTGAGTGTATCTTCGATCAAAAACACAAGGAATTTTTTCTTGGACATCCCAAACAAGGTGTACGGTTGGGAGAACCACCTGATTTTGGTGGAAAGTCGAGTGGGGTGGCAGTTTCCTTTTCCAGAGGGTAACAAGGCAGTTGCTGATAGGTACATCTTTCAAGCTCCGTGGGCCGACGAGCTAAAGAAAAAGATAGATGATTTGCTGGATCTTGGATGGGTCTCGTACAAGGACATAGAGGCCTCACAATGGAGATATATCAGAACCGGCATGATGTCTAAGTCGTCAATGGGGCCTGAACCTTTGGTGAAGATAGGTTTGGATGCCCGCTATCCCGTCTGGGTCGTCCATAATGAGTTTGCTTTTAAGGATAATTGTGTGACTTGCGCGGCGTCACGTATTAGTCGTCCTGAAGAATGTTGTGAAAACTTGGAGATGACTGGGGGTTGGGCTCCTGACACCTTTTCTCAATTTTTATACTTGTCTCTTGTCTCGTCGTGAGTAAAAACTAACCCTTTTTACTTGGTCTTTTTGCAGTTCTTACCCAAGCCGACGTGGACAGAATTGAAGCAAGGATAATGGACGGGGCAATCCGAGCTAGCGACAGGGGGACCAAGAAGAAAGACAGGGTCGTCACCCGCGCCATACTTGATCGTCAGGAGAAGATGGCGACGAGGAATGAGGAACTTCCCAAAGACCCTGAGGGGGCCATTCCTATGATTGAGAGAGAGCCCGTCGGCGGGGGCTCAACACCGGAGGCCGTCGAGGCCATTGTTGACAGCGCTGAGAGAGCTGCTGGGGTTGAGACTGATGCAAGTATGGAAGCCTCTGGAGCTCAAATGGTCGCTGCCGACGAGGTCGAGCACGTCGCTGTGGAGACGGTGGGGAGCACAGACTCAAACCCTGAAATGGGTGAGGCCTGCGGCCAGGTCTCCAGGAAGAGAAAAGATCATCCTGCCGGCTCTGAGGGGGGAAGAAGCAAGAGTAAGAAAAACAACGACGATCCTCCTAGCTCGTCAGATCCCTCTACTCCAAGAGCCGATGCTCCAGGCTCGTCTTCAGCGGTCTTGTCTAAGACGAAGGCCAAAGAGATGGCGACCTTGATTGCCAAGGCTTCCCCAATAGCTGGGATCCCCTATCTGTTGAGGAATGGTAATCCACTGTTGTTGGGGACGGCTCTGACTAGGCGCGGCCGGGACGTTGATCTGACTCGTCGAATGAGGGAAGCCAAACTTTCTCCTGAGACCTTCCATGCCCGTCTTGGACTGATTCAGACTGAGGTATTTCAAATTTTAAAATTGTGTTTCTTCCCGTCTTTTTGCACTTGGGCTAATAATTTTGCTGTGGCAGCTGTCGTCGATGATGGACGCGATGACGTCGGACTACAGAGATTGTCTTGACGCCGAAATACGGGGCAATGAGCAACTGATTAAGGCCGTCGGCGACAAAGGGACGGCTGAGCAGAAATTGAAAGAGGCGGAGACCAATGTTGGGGAGCTTACTACTGCCTACGAGCTCTTGATGGGTCAGAAGAATGATATTTTGAAGGAGGTTGATGCCTTGAAGGAAGGGAAATCCAAAGATGAAGCCGACTCGAAGGTGTTTGAGGACGACCTCCGCGTTTGTGAGAATAAGCTCAAGAAGGCGACGGCCAGTTTCGACTCCGCTCGTGCCCAGATTGAAGAGATGAAGACGACCCATGATGATGCCTTGGCTAAAGCCAGACTTGACGCTGTCGACGAGTTCAAGAAGAGTGCTGAATGCCTCCAGCTGATTACCAAGCATGCTAGTGGATTTTTTAAGGACGGGGCTAAGCATATGGCTAGGCGGTTCTTGTTGGATCCGATAACGAAAGATCTGCTCTCTGTCCGAAAGTTGGCCGACCTCTGCACTACACTGAGGAAGCACACGACGACGAAGCTCGTACGGTTCATCCCCTTGTCCCTTACACTGATAATGACTTCCTTATCATAAGGGAAGATGACGCAAAGGTCGGGAAGGACGAGTGGCCTATCCCTGCCGTCGTCCCAGGGAACTTTGATGCCTATTATGCTCACTTTGTCGAGGACGGCCCCGATCCTGATGTCGCTCCATCTAACGCCGACGGTCTTCAGTGATTTATTTCTTTGAAATGTTTTGTAATGTCCCAAACAATGTTTCAAATCCTGATTTGGTAGTCTTAAACAATGTTTAGTTTTTGGTGGTGGTTCCAAACATTGTCCTAAAACAATTTTTAATTTTTGCAATGCAATCGACCTGTTTCCTCGTCGTTTAGAGGGGGTCGTACGTACAATGTTTGCTTGTTTTACGTGAGTTATTCAATGCCTTTGTTTTCTGGCTGTTAATCTATGTTAACGTAGATAGCATGTGACAACTTATTGAACGAGTAAGTTTGAGGACAAGTGTGGAACGGTCGTCGTGAGTGATGACCAGAACTTGGGTCGTCCTTATGTGGTCGATCCTTGTTCAATCCTTGTATTTTCTCAACTTCTCAATGGCTCGTAGGAGTAGTACGAAGGTCCGTAGGTTTTTGCTCGTAGGCAAGATTCCATGGACGAGTCGTCTTATTCCGTTATAGCGTTCGACGAAGTCTGACTTAGTCTAACCTTTATACTTGGCTAAAGTGAGTGTAAGTGCCAAAGTCTTTGCTTTGACTGATCTTTATACTTGATCAAAGTAGTTGTGAGGGTCGACGTTAGGCTTCAACCGTTTTAAGCTTGAGTTTGTAATGGACGAAGTTCAGTGAAGTGATGAGTTTCCATTGATAGTTTCTGTTCAACGATCGTATATTGACAACTCTGTCACTTTCTAAGACTCCTGGGATTTATAGATTATCCCTTACAAATTTCAAAATTACAGACTTTCAGAATTTTCACAAAATGACCATAAAAAGTTTTAACTAAGAACCACAGATAGGGTGCCCTGAGGGCGCTGAGTGTTGTTGATGACGATGATCTCAAAAGTAGTACTTCATGAGATGATTGGCGTGCCATGGATGCTTAAGATGTTCACCGTTTGGATTAGCTAGGCGGTAGGTTCCTTCTCTGACCACACTAGTGACGATGTATGGTCCTTCCCAGTTTGGAGAGAGTTTGTTTTGGCGGGCCTTGAGTCCCGTCGCTTCAATCTTTCTGAGAACATGATCGCCGACTTTAAAGGACCTTTTCTTCACCTTCTTATCATGGTAAGCCTTGGTTTTCTTCTTGTAATTTTCCATCCTTAGCTGGGCGTCTAATCTTCGCTCGTCTACAAGGTCCAGATCGACCTGTCGGTTATGGATATTCTTTTCCACATCGTAGAGAGCAACTCGGTCTGTTGGCAGCTGGAGCTCGGCGGGAGCCATGGCCTCTGAGCCGTAGGCCAAAGCAAATGGGGTTTCCCCCGTAGGCCCCCGGGTGGTTGTGCGGACAGCCCAGAGAGCTGATGGAAGTCCGTCCAACCATCTCGTATCTCTTCCTTCAAGATTCTTACATAGGGCCGACAAGACGAGCTTGTTTGCCGCTTCAGCCTGTCCATTGCCCTGGGGATAAGAAACAGACGACTTGGAATGTTTGACACCCATTCTATTCAATTCTTGCTCAAACTTCCTCGAGAACTGCAGGCCGTTGTCCGAAACAATTACCCTTGGGATTCCAAAGCGACACCAGATTGAATCATGGATGAAGCTTAGGGCATTGTTCTCAGTAATTTTGTTTAAGGCCTTGGCCTCCACCCATTTTGAAAAATAGTCAACCGCCACAATCACATATTTGACTCCTCCCTTGGCCTGTGGAAAAGGCCCAATTAGGTCAACACCCCACATGTCAAACGGCCAAGCAGCCATGACAGGGGTTTGCTCAGTCGTCGGGAGTTTGGGAAGGTCGGCGAAACGCTGGCAGGTATCACATTTTCTCACAAACTGTTTGGCATCTTCACGGAGATGGGGCCAGTAGTACCCCATGGTAATTAACTTATCAGCCAAAGTGCGAGCCCCAGGGTGGCCCCCGCACTCTCCTTGATGTACCTCGAAAAGCAATTGAACTACCTTGTCGGGGTGGACGCATTTTAGCAACGGTCTGGTGATAGATCGTCTGTATAGCTCTCCTTCTACGACCGTGAATCTGGCTGCCTTTCTCTTAACTTGCCGTGCTAAAACCTCATCAGATGGCAATTCATCTTTTTCAATAAACGCTTTAAGCTCGTCGATCCTACACTTCGGGCCGTCTCCAACGCACATGATCTTTACTCGTTCGTAAGCTGGTTGGTCGAGATAGGCCAATTGGTGGCCATGCTCGTCTTCAGGGAGTTGATCTGTTGCCAGTTTGGAGAGTAGGTCGGCGTGTTCATTGTTTTCACGAGCAATTCTCTGGATGGCCCAAAATTCCAATCCTTGAACCAATTCGTCGACCAAAGAACGGTATTTCTGAAGAGTGGAGTCGACGACCTGATATTCTCCACGTACTTGGTTCACGATCAATTGGGAATCACAAAAAGCTGCAATTTTGTTTGCTCCAAAACACTTGGCATATTCAATGGCTGCTATAAGTGCTTCGTACTCCGCTTGATTGTTCGATGCTTGGAACTTGAATCTTAACACTTCTTCAAAGACTGTTCCGCTTTCTGGTTCGACAAGAACGATCCCTGCCCCACTCAGATTTCTAGTTGCTGACCCGTCTGAATAGATCTTCCAACATCCCATAGGCAAAACTAACTCCATTGGCTGGTCGCTGACCTCCTTTCCCTTGCTCACTTTCTGCGGCGGCCTTTGATCGTCGTCAATGGTGAACGACATTTCAACTAGGAAGTCCGCCAGGGCCTGTGCTTGCAAAGCCTTTCTTGCCACATAACGAATATCAAATTCCGTCAGCTCAATGCTCCAATTGACTAGACGACCGGAGCTTTCAGGGTGGTGCAATATCTTGCGCAGTGGGGCGTCGGTGTAAACAATGATGGGGTGAGCAGAGAAGTAAGCTCGTAGCTTTCGTGCTGTGATGACGAGAGCATAAGCGATCTTCTCCGCGTTGAAATAGCGGGTTTCCACATCCGACAAAGCTTTACTAACATAGTAAACTGGCCTCTGTGCTCCACCTTCCTCCCTAACCAACATCGCGGCGATGGCCTTGTCACTTGCTGAGAGATAAACGTAGAGATCTTCTCCTGCGACGGGGCTTTGGAGGAGGGGTGGGGAGCCAAGATACTCTTTTAGCTATCTAAACGACTGGGAACATTCTTCCGTCCATTTGAAATCCTTAGCACCTCGGAGAGCTTTAAAAAATGGAAGTGATCTCTCGGCAGACTTGGCAATAAAACGACCTAAGGCCGCTACTCGTCCATTCAAGCGTTGAACCTCCTTGACGCTTGTAGGCTCTGCCATGTCAATCAAAGCCTTGATTTTCTCAGGGTTGGCTTCGATTCCTCGTTGTGAGAGCATGAACCCCAAGAATTTTCCTGCTGCAACTCCAAAGACGCACTTAGCTGGGTTGAGGACCATGTCATTAGCTCGTAGATTGGCGAAGGTCTGGTGGAGGTCGTCGACATGCTTTCTCTTTTTGGATTTGACGACCATGTCATCAACATACGCCTCTAAGTTGTCGCCGATCTGCTCCTTGAACACTTTGTTTATCATTCTTTGATACGTTGCTCCGGCATTCTTGAGCCCAAAAGGCATCTTCGTGTAGCAATAAGTTCCCCCTGCAGCCTGAAAGGCCATCTTCGGAATATCTTCTTCGGCCATCTTTATTTGGTGATAGCCAGAGTATGCGTCGAGAAAGCTCAAAGTCGTATGTCCGGCCACAGAGTCGACGAGCTTGTCGATTCTGGGCAAGGGGTAACTATCCTTGGGGCATGCCAGGTTTAGATCGGTAAAATCGACACATAGTCTCCACTTCCCATTTGGTTTTTTCACTAGAACCACATTAGCCAACCAAGTCGTGAACCCAGCGTTCACAATAATTCCAGCGCTCATCAATTTCTCAATTTCTTGTTTTATAGCAATCTCTTTTTCAGTTGAAAAAACTCGGCACCTTTGCTCTTTGAACTTCATGGTAGGGTTCACTCCAAGCCTATGAACTTCCACGTCTTCTCTAATTCCCTTCATATCTTCCACTTTCCAGGCAAAAACATCGAGGTTCTGTTTGAGTAGGGAGATTATCTCTTCCCTCTCCTCAGTGCATAACTGAGACCCCAATTTGATTTTCTGCTCTGGATAGTCAGGGTTAATGACCAGTTCAACTAGCTCGTCGGCTGGTTTCATCTCAGGGGCGTCGTCCCTAAAGTCCATGGATTCAATGACGATCTCTTTAATTTTTCTTCTTGCTTCAGGTGTCAGATCTGGTACTTCGTCGTCAATCAACCTATCCAGCTCGGCCCCCGATTCTTGGGCGACCAAAAGTTGTGGCTCTGCCGCTTGGCCGTCCATGAATACCTCAGCAAAAAGACCTCTGGATCGTCTATGCACTTGATCGTCGAGACGCTGGCGTACGAGGTCGTCGTTTGTTTGACAGATTTGGAGAGCTTCACAATGTGATCTGGATCGTCGATTTCAATGGTCCGCTTTGCCTTCAGCACGTGCTCTAGGAATTCTGGGGCCGTCCCCAACACACATCCCTCTCCAGCACGTGAAGGAAATTTGACTCGTTGATGGGGAACTGAGGCGACGATCCCCAAAGTGGCTTGACCAGGTTGGCCAAGAATTGCGTGGTAGTCACTGACGACGTCGATCACAATAAAAGTCACAGTTTTGATGGTTCTCAATGGGTGTTCTCCAATGTCAACTGGAAGGTCAATCTGGCCCTTTGCGTCAACCCTATGGTTGGTGAATCCCTCCAGACAACCTAAGTAGGGACTTAGGCGGCTGTCGGGTAGACCCATCCTCTGGTAGACGTTGTAAAACAAAATATCCTTGGCCGCTCCAGTATCAATTAAAATTCTCCTTGATTCACAGTTGTCAATAAAACCGGGTATGATCAGAGTTTGTTGACGAGCTAATGGATTGGTCGGCAGCTCGTAGGGAAAAAAGCTTATCACGTCGTTCGGAATCTCCGACTTCTGGGGAACATGAGGGGCTTTCTTGAGATGGTAAATGGCACTCTTGATTTGATTTTTGCTCGTTTCTTCAGAAATCACCAAGACCATTCTTGGATGTCTTTCAGGAGGGCCGTCGTTAGCAGCTCTAGTGTTGGTTGCCTGACGATCTTTCTTCACATACTCCTCAAGTCGTCCGTCGTCGATCCATCTTTGGATAATCTTTTTCAGACTGAAACATTCCTCGGTATCATGCCCCTTATCTCTGTGGTATTCACAATACTTGTTCATGTTTTTCTTCCCCTTCCCGTTGGAGTTCATCTTCGGCGCCGGGCCAAAGTCAACATTGCTCAAAATTTCTGCTCTAGACACGGTTAGTGGAGTGTACGACTCTGGGACCCTTTCGGCCTTCACTTGTTTGTTCTTCCCCTTTTCTCCAGCCTTGTCTTTTTTGGATTTTGCCATTTCCACCTCATCGACAGCCTTTCCCTCTCGTTGCAGCCTCCTTTCCTCAGCCTCGGCGACAGCGTACGCTTTGGCATAGAGGTCTTTTCGGGATTTGGCTGGGTGGACTTGTAGCTCGTAGTCCAGGGTAGAGAAAACAACACTGTGTCTGAAATAATTTATAATTTACCTGTCAGTCAGGTCTTCATCAATTTGGTCAACCAATTTCTTAAATCTTTTGAAATAGCTCATAGAGCTTTCACTAGCTCCTTGCGAAATGTTGCTGAGATCGTTGACTGTTTTACGACGCTCTCCCGCCGTTGCAAACCTTCCCAAAAACTTTTTCCGAATTTGTTTCCACGACTCGATACTCCCTTTAGGTAGGCTCCTGAACCATCTTAAAGCAGCGTCGACCAGTGTGCTTGTAAGTGCCTTGCACATGACGTCGTCGTGGCCAGAAGCTTTTGCCACTACGTACATCTGTGCCTCAAGGTGTTGTATGTGGTCAATGGCGCTGGTAGAGCCGTTGTATTGTTTCAGGTCGGGAAGCTTGAAGCCTGGTTCGGGGGGTCCCGTTTCCAGCATCCACGGTTCTAAGGGATTCATAGTGCCGCCATCATCCTCTGAGTCGTCGCTATCCATTCTATTTCTTTTGTTCGTCAATTCTTCAACCTGACGCTTCAACCTTAAGAACTCTCTCATGTCCACCTCTCCTGCCGGGCCAGCTGGGGGGATCCTATCTTGACGAGGTCCCCGAGCAACGATATTGGATCGTTGCCTCTCTGGGGGAGCGAGTCGTCATGAGATAGATCTCTCCCCTCCGTAGCTCGGTGACGGAGATGGTCAGTACGATCTGGATGCCTCTCGTTCGTGATGAGGGGGAGTTCGTGTTCTCTCCCTATAGCTCGGCGCCCGCTCGTTTCTCAACGAGGGTGTCCGTAGACGACCATGAATCACTTGGTTCTGATTTGCTTCTGGATTTTCGACTGCCATGATTCTACGAGCGTCTATCTCTCCCTCTCTTCGTTGTTGGGAGGGTGCTCCTTCGCTACGGCGTTGATTAATGTGGTCTCTGAGGTCAATCTGGGGTACCACTCGTTCTTCTCCAGTGACGACGTCATCTCGACGACCCTCTCTCCTCCGGTTCCTTCTTCTTCCAGACGAGACATTATGGTGGGATGCCTGGGGGGCTTGTGGCGCCGCCATTTGGATGAGCTCGTCCTGGATTTGCAGGAATTCTTTAAGGGCATTCGATCTCTCGACGAGGAAAGCGGCTCTGTCAAGGTGTGGGTTAGATGGGCCTCCCACACGACGTTCAACCGCTACCTCAGGTCTCCTTTCCAGGGGAGGTCTCCTCTGGCGCTCAGCTGCAGGTCCTTTTTCTCTTCTTCTGGCCGTTTGAAGGCCTGTACCATCAACCACCCCTTGTGACCTGGTAAACCATAGATTAGGGTTCCTAGGTGGAGAGGGTGGTCTAGGGTTTTCTTGTTGAGGAGGAGGTACGCCCTCATCTTCGGTAGACTTGCTGGCCGTGTGACCATCTGACACCATCTTTCAGGGTTTTTCTAGCTGTATTTCTTTTGCTGAAGATCACTAACAACCTTCCCGGCAATGGAACCAATCTGATCGCGCAGGAAAGTGTGTTGGGCTCAGTTCTTGGGTCCAGCGAATGATTGAGCTAGCTTTGTGATCTGCACACCACAAGAAATAACAGTGAAACTGCGCCGGGGGTCTTCCGGCAAGCCCCTCCGCCGTGAGAGTAAGATGATGGACTGAGAAAATGGAAGTGATGGTATGGAGAATGCAGGAGTACGTGAATATGCAGTAAAGCATTACCTGTGTCCATGACGTTATTCTCTTATTTATAGTAGGAGTAATGATGTTAGGGCTTTCACCAGAGCCGTTGGATTGGATGGTTACCAACCGTTGGATCAACTCCATCTCCCAGGCATACACGTGTCACGCTGAGACTGGTCCGTCTATGTGAGGACACTGCAGCATCTGACATTTGATAAGCAGTTTGCCTTATAAGGGAAAGTCAACCTGCACGCCTTTTGGAGTTATTACTGGTTGTATGATTGCACGTGTAACAAGGCACTGTGGTAGGTCTGACATTATCCCAAATTAGCTAACTAATCAAGCTTACTGAAGAAGCTTAATGGAAGAGACGACATGGAGTTGTATGCCCAATTAGACCGTCTCCTTGAGAGATGATTCGACGAGCGTGCGGCATTGAGAGGAGGTCGTTCAATGACGACGCTCACTATCGGAGGAGATAAGCTTGGCGCGACTGGAAGGCTCGTCGTTAGGTGGGTCGTGGCTCATTGGCGACGGCCTCTTCCTGGCGTATCGACGGGCTAAGGTCCAAGTCATCGCTCAAAGGTGTATTGACTCATTGTTTGGATGGGCTTGGTCGCTCAGTGGCGACGATCGCCATCCGTTGTTGGACGGGCCCTTACCCCGATCTTGATCTGATTCTTTGTAGTTGGTCCTTTGGTGGACCCGATGGGCTCCCTTGGCTCGTAGTGAAGTATTGGGCTCGGCCCGTCACAGATTATTCCGTTCAGCTACTAATCGTTTGGCCCTAAACCCAAGATGGTGTTGGTGTTTTCTGGAAAATGAAGTACTAATATTCCAAAACTTACTGAAGTTAAATAAACTCAAGAATGGCAAGCAAACATAAAAGACGACATTGGTGAGACAAAATGGAAATGAAAATTCAGAATTATAAGCATCCAATTCATAAATAATTCAGTGTCAAAAAATTGACCTCGAAGCCTGAAGAAAGACTACTAGATCTCTGGAATTTCGACATCACCATCTGCAATTTCCTGTTGCAAGTCCTTAGAGTCCTTCCCATCCACCGTACACCCAACAGACACGCACGTTCCCAATATCTCCTTCACCGTTCCGGTCAACTCCTTGGCCATTGATCTCGACCTCATAATCTTAGCAATCTCCACGACATCGTCAAGCGAGATATTCCCGGAATGCTTGATATTCTTCGTCTTCTTCCGACGGAGACTTTAGCCTGACGATTCTGGACGGTGAGTTTAACAGTGACGCGCAACCCTTTCCAGTCCTTGGCGATTTCCTTGGCTATGTCTTCACCGATTTTTGATATGATCTGGAAAAAGTATACTCCCTCCTCCCGGTAAATACTAAATACAGGGAATTCCAACCCTGCCCTTTCCCGTCTTAGGGAATTCCAACCCTGCCCTTTCCCGTCTTGTGTGTGTATACACGAGATACATCTCGTGTGAACTCACACGAGACACATCTCGTATGAAATCACACGAGACACATCCCGTGTGTATCTCGTATGAACTCACACGAGATGTGTCTCGTGTGAGTTCATACGACAAACAACGACTTGCTTTCTCCCGCTTTCTGTCCATTTTTTCGTCTAATCCTAAATTGAAGCTCTGGTCTCATCGCCAATGGCTTCCAGGTACAGCCGAATTATGAACAACGCGTTTTCTCAAAGAAGCTCCACTGTTCAGTTTCTCTCTCTTCTTCTTCTTCTCTCTGTCCTCCATGTTCTCTCTCTACAGTCTTCGCAAGAATCAAAATTAGGGTTAGGGTTCACGAACAGAGAGAATAAAAGGGGATTAGGGTCTCCATTTTCTTGAAATTTATTGGCCCCTTTTTGGGGGTTTCCAGTAATGGGTCGTCTTCATAATCCCTTGAAGCTGTTGGTTGTTCTTCTTTCTTTCCTCTCTTCCGTCCGCGGCGACGCCGCCAGATCTGCGAAGAACGAAAAAAAAATTAAGTATATAAATGGGTATTTTGGTAATTTACATAGTTCCCTGTATTTTTGGTTCCCTGTATTTAACCATATCCCTCCGTCCCATTTAAAGCTTCATCTTTTGTCAAAATGAGTGTCCCATTAAAAGTTTTACCTTTTCTAAAATGACAAAAAATCTTTACTATTCCACTCATTAATTCTCTCCTATTTCACTTTTATACTCACAACACTTTTCAAATTTATTATTCCCTCCACTCATTCTCTCTCCTATTTTACTTTTATACTCACAACACTTTCTCCACTTATCTTTTTTCTTAATTTACGTGCATGCTCAAAAGGGTGAAGTATGAAATGGGACGGAGGAAGTATTTGGGCTGCACTGGGCCAATACATCAATAATGGATCAAGGATCAATAAACTAGGCTTAAGACAGATTAAAGGAGACATGCCGATATTAACTATATATTGGCGGCAAATGGGACTCAGCGATAAGCCCATTAAGGCTCATTTCCGAATAGTACCAGTGTGGTATTAAAGTAAGATCCCGCATGACGAGATTCGAACCAAAGAAAATAATAAAAAGTTATCACCAAATGGCGACATGTGAGTTAACAGAAATATTCAATAAGCAGCCAAATACGTAATATTTGTGCTCACAAAATCTGTTATGAAATGATGAACTACCTGTCAGAGAAAGAGAAAGGGCGACATGTGAGTTAACAACAATATTCAATAAGCAGCCAAATACGTAATATTTGTGCTCACAAAATCTGTTATGAAATGACACTACAAGAAAACTGGTCTTTCGCGATTGCTTTTGGCGATGGCAAAAAAAGCAGTCACGTTTGAGTATATAAGGAGACGGCCTTTGTGACTGCATTTAGTGCAGTCACAGTAGGCTAGCGTGATGGCTAAGCAGTCATGGATGCCATCACATATATGTTTTTCCCTTTAGCTCCAACAATGTAGTCCGGGCGGGAATGCGAAATTCTAATTTTTATCAAAGGCGATGACTTTAGCAATCACGTTTTATAAAAATATTAAATTAAATAATTTTAAAATTGGATTTTTAATTTGTTTTTAAAAGCGACTGCTTTTTGCAATCGCCTTATATATAAAAAAAAATTAAAATTATTCAATTAAACGATTAAAAAAACCTTTTCTTTTTTTCTGATAGCATTCTACGGTTTAGAAACCCTTTTTCTTTTCTGCCTCTCTCATTCCTCTTCTTCTTCCTCACCCAGGCCGTTCTTCCAGCGGCGATTCCAACGGCGATTCTTCCTCCGGCGCCTATTCTTCCGATTCCAAGGTACAAGGTGACTATCTCTCTCTCTCTCTCTCGCCCTCTCTCTCGCTCTCACTCTCTCTCTCGCTCTCTCTCTCCATGTCTACTCGGGGCGTTTGCAGTTGATTGGGGGAGGAGAGAGAAACGGGGATGTTGAGATTTAACTGGGGATTATGCGCCTCATCCCAATTCAAACTATTCTCCGTAAGTTTCTTCAACTTTATTCACGAATTCTATTCCATTTCTGGATTTCTATTCTGAATTTGTATTTCTGTGTGTATGTGTCTGTTGGTTGTCTGTATTTTGATGAAATTGTGAGGTTTTTTTGAGCTGTTTTGAGGTGTTATTATCGATTGGTTTATGTGAAGCTTCAATTTTCAGAATTGTTGGATGAATGATTCATTATGTTGTTAGGGTTTTCTTTGTATAATTTTATTTCAAAGTGATTTCATGTTTATGGATGCCATTTATATCCTGGCCTTTCTTTGTCCTGAGTCGATATTCTGGTTCCTACTCCTGTCTCGTGATAGTGTGATACCTTCGACAGTTTCAAAATAAGAATTGGGTTGCACCATATATATGAATGTGGGTTCTTGTTTCAAATGACGATGTATATGTTCGTTGGGGGGGGAGAGAGTGAGCGAATCTGAATATTAGTATGAATTTAATTGATTTACTCTTCGTGGGTCTTCATAATGTTTTCTATTATCCATTCCTTGCCCTGTTCCCTATCTCTGACGTGCTTTTCTCTCTGATGCTTGTGAACTTTTCTGACTTCTCAGGAACAAAAGGAAGCAATAGCTTGCTCATCACCAATTTAACTGTCATTTTCTGTCATCTTTCTTTTGTTTAGATTTTAGATGGTGTGATATGCTCATTTGACTGTCTTCTGATCTTGTGACAGGTAGTTATCATGATAACTACCTGCCACAGAGAAAGGGCGGCGGCTGCACTAACTTCGAGTGCTCATGCACATCCAAAAATGGAGAGACGACACATGGCAAAGTGCATGTGACACGCTGATGACAGGAGTAAGTATATAAACAACACTATGACACCAAAATATGTAAGTATCAAAGACATTTTACAGTGATTTCTACAGTTTTCATTGTAATCTTTCTTATTCACCTGAGCAATTACTTATCCTCACGCCGTATGGGCTTTGCCGGAGACTCCTCCTCCTAGCTTACGTGTGTTCTGTGTGTATAGGAATTCACGGAGAACACATCTGAGTATCCACAACTGAATAGCTATTTTTTGGGCCTAATCAACCATTTTTGTGTGGCAGCATCAATTTTATTGGAGAGAGACCGAGGGGACCGATTTTTGACGCCAGGGAACTCGCCGTACCGATCTAACCACAGGTGACACGGACGTAGATGTCGACTACTTGGTTTGGATCGAAGTTGGGCGGCATTGGGGAGGTGTGGTTGGGATTCGAAGTAGTAAAATGAGGGTTTTACAAAATTAGGGTTTATAGTAATGATGGAGTTGGGTCGCCATGCCCAAGGATTAAGGAGGGGTTTGGCAAAAGCAATGATTTAGGTGGCCATTTGTACACACTGCATCAAAAGTTGAACATATAGATTGTTGAAAGTTGCAATGGCAGAAAAAAAGGGAGAGCTTTATTGAATACCCCTCCGACTCGTAAACACTTTTTATTTGTCATTTTATTTTAGCAAAAATCTTGTAAAAAAACGCGTTTTTTACAAGCTTCAGAAAAAACGTGCTTTTGAGCCGCGTTTCATTTAACGGACTCTAACACACACTTTTTCAGTCCGGTTCAATTTTCGTTCGTCATTTTCGCTCTTCAATTTGATTTTCCGTACTTGTTCTTCAAGGATTCCGAACGGTTTTCGTAGTTTTTAATCCATTTCCACCGATTTTAAACATTTTCGTCATTTGCGATCATCAATTTTCACCGATTTACATCTTCTCCGAGCTTTTTTCAGTCGTATTTTACTTCTTCTCCGACATTATGACTGGCCAAGCCAAAGAAATCAGGAGCAAGCATCGAAACGAAGGTATTATACTTGATTTTACTTCTTTTTCGACATGTTTTCAGTTGTATTTTTCTTCGATTTCCTCCTATTGTTATGGATTAATGAACTGGCACATTATATTCGTGATGCTGGCAATTTGAAACCATACCACTGTCACTTTTGATTTCCACCTGTTGTTATGGATTAATGAACTTGCACATTATATTCGTGATGCTGTCACTTTGAAACCCTAACACTAGCACTTTAGAAACACTAATACTGGCATTTTGAAAACTCTAACATTGGCACTTTGTAAAACTGATGCTGGCACTTTATAACATTGATGCTGGCACTTTTGTAACCTTGATGCTGGCACTTTTAAAACACTAATACTGTCACTTTGAAAATTCTAACACTGGCACTTTCAACCAATGATGCTGACACTTTTAAACACTAAAGCTGGCACTTTGTAACACTGTTGCTGGCACTTTACAATACTGATGTTGGCACTTTTGTAACACTGATGCTGACATCTTAAAACACTTTTGTTGGTACTTTAAAATACTGATTTAATATTTTTTTATATGTATTTTTAGGTGCATCAAAGCGTAAAAGGGATGGGGATGATGATGATGTTGATATCATTATTAAGAAACCTACAGAGGGTGATAGATTTGAGCATTCGTGTACACCTAAAAGACTTGTTGAGCTCTCTTTAACTCCAGATCAGAATCAGAAGAGAGATGTTAGGGCAATTGGTTTTGAATCTTTATTAAGTCTTGAGGTTAAGGTATTGTCGCTTAGGCTTGTTCACTTTCTTGTTGAGAGATTTGAACCAATAACAAGGATTCAGCAAATTGATTCATCAAAAGAATACAGTATGTGATTACAACATCAGATGTTTTTGATATCTTTTGTCTCCCTAGGAATGTTGCAAATGAGAAGGTGAATCGATCATCCAATGAAAATTTGGAATTGAGAAAGCAAAATTTTTAATAATTTGGGCAGACTAAAGATGGTCTTCATGCCTATAAACTCGTGGAACGCATATCCGAGTTACATCAAGCCGGGGATGAGTTAAAACGATTGTTTGTTCTATTTGTTGTTGGCATTTTTCTTGCTCCGGTAGTTACAAAAACAATTGACATATCATTGTTAAGCCTTGTAGAAGACCTTGATAATGTTTTCTATGCACATATTGAAAGACTGAAACTTATCAAGAAGGATCGGGGAAACAATGCAGTAAATGAGAAGGGGAAAGAGAAAGACAACGAGGGGGAGGAAGTAGAAGAAGATATTTTTAACGACGAAGATTTTTCGGAGATTGATAATATTGTTTCAGACCTTTTGAAGAAAACAAAGGCTAATATGGTAAAAAAAAAAGGTTCAACTCCATCATTTGAGGAAAGAAGAGAAGACACAGTTCAGAAGGAACAGGAATTAAATGAGATTTTTCAGGGGATAGATGAAGGTTATCCCTGTGACACAATGTATGAAAAAGGTGAAGAAGATGATGTTGAACAGATTGAGAAAGATGTTGAAAATTTGTTGAAGAATTTAAATGAGAGTTGCTTTAGGACTTGTTACGATATGTTGAACGTAGGGTACTCAATCGATTGTGGAGCAGCTAACGAGAAAGTTGTATACTGTTCTCGATTTATGATTAGCAACCCTGATGTTTTTCGTCCAATGTTGAAGCTGAGAAAGGAGGTTGTTGACCTATGCATGTCTACATACTTTTCAAGAACTCTTATGGGTTAAGCTATGAATTTATCAATACACAAACGCTGGCAACTTTTATGAATCTATACACTTGGACGTAATAAGCATTTACTTATTTATTTTTCTTTTATAGCGAGTGTCATCCTATGTATACGATGGTCCATAGCTTATTACTTGAAGATATTTCGAGCTTGGAAGAAGACAAGCAAATAA
The DNA here is from genome assembly GCA_022495995.1 of Adenophora triphylla var. japonica. Lineage (NCBI taxonomy): Eukaryota > Viridiplantae > Streptophyta > Magnoliopsida > Asterales > Campanulaceae > Adenophora > Adenophora triphylla. The sequence goes on from JAFEMH010003422.1 coordinate 139,686, forward strand.
CTTCAAACACCATTGATTGTTGGGGTTTGCTTCTGAATAATGAGGAACGAAAGTCTGGTAGAATGAGAAAGTTTTTTTTTGGGCTAAGTCATTGTGTGAGTTCCTTATCTATAGTTGTTTGTTAGTTAAATTATATTTGTGTCCATTTAATAATTTTATTAATGTGTTATACAGGCTGCTTGGTTACAACGTACATATCAGAATCCTCAAGATGTTGTGAAAAAATCTTGTCAAGAAATTACAGACTGTTTGACACATTGGATTGATTTCAATGTCAATGTTGATGGAATTGATTTGAGTGAAGTAAAATTGGTATGCATTCATTGTCATTTTATAAAGACACACACTGGTACACTGATGCTGGCACTTTCAAAGACTGATGCTGGTTTTGTTGATAAATTGATGCTGGCACTTTTTTAATTTCCACCTATTGTTATGGATTAATGAACTGGTACATTTATATTCGTGATGCTGACACTTTGAAACCCTGACACTGGCACTTTAGAAACACTAATACTGGCATTTTGAAAACTCTAACATTGGTACTTTCAAACAATGATGCTGGCACTTTCAAACACTAAATCTGGCACTTTATATAACTGATTATGGCATTTTATAACATTATTGCTGGCACTTTTTTAACACTGATACTGTCACTTTGAAACACTGATTCTAGCACTATAGAAATACAATTACTGGCATTTAGAAACACATGAACTGGTTGTAGATCATTCACTCACTGACACTGTTATTTTCTTGCCGTTCTTCTTGCCCTTACATAGAGGTGACAACAGAAGTGGCTATTACTCACTTTATGTTGTCAATACCGAGCGTAAAAAATTTCAGTATCTTGACAACTTGCCAATGAATGATTGGAAGACGGTGAACATGCCAAAACTTGCTTATAGCATGGTAATATTTTTTATTGAATTTTTTTGTGTTTTTTTTTATGTTACCAAAACATCCATATTAATTTTGTTATTTTTTTTATTTGCAGCAAACACCGTTCAGACGCTTCTTAAAACATATAAATCATCCAAGTGTTGCAGATGTTTCAAAGTTTGATTTTGAGTATATGCCATTTGAATGGATTTTGAAAGAAAATTGTGGTAATGCAGATTGTGCAATATACTTAATGGCTGCAATGACTCAATTTAATGGATCAATTTACCCATGCCCTGAGTTGTGTGATCACTCATCAAGACTGCGTATTAGGGCCGAGATTGTAGCATCTTTACTTCTTTGTGATATTAACAGTGACAGACAAAGTTTATTGCTTTAATTGGAGTTGTTTTCAAGCGATAAAAGAGAAGCCTTGAAGAAGAAAGAAGAAGAAGAGAAGATAAAGGAAGAAGAAAAAAAGAAAGAAGAAGAAAAGAAGTAGATAGAAGAAGAAAAAGAAAAAGAAAGAAGAAGACAAAAAAAAAAGAAAGAAGAAGAAAAGAAGAAAAAATAGAAGAAGATAAAAAGGCTGGAAAGAAGTATATGACTAGGAAATCTAAGGACAAATGAATTTTTGTAATTGAATTTGTGTTTTTTATAACTGAATTAGTGTTATTTTTAACATTTTTATTGATGCAATGTTGGCAATATTTAACACTGGCACTTGTAAAAGACTGATGTTGGCACTTTGAAAATCTGATGCTGGCACTTAAAAATACCAATGCTGGAACATTATTAAACATATAATAACAGTGGACTCACTTGCATTTATTTAGAAATTAACACTGGCACAAATAATAAAAAATATTGTCACATATAATAACAAAGACTGGCACTACAAAACATTTTTAACATTTTTATTGATGCAATGTTGGCACTATTTAATACTGGCACTACAAATAACACTCACTGGCACTTCAAATAAGTAATATTGGCACTTCAAACAATACTCACTAGCACATCAAACACAAAGTATCACTGACACTCCAATTAATCCTGACACATCAAACAACAAAGTATCACTGACACTCACTGCACTTCAATAAGAGTGATGTTAGTACTTTCAAACACTGATGCTGGCACTTTCAAACAAAGATGCTGGCACTTTCAAAAACTGATGCTAGCATCTTACAACACTGATGCTGGCACTTTAAAATATTGATGCTGAAATATTATTAAACATATAATAACAAAGACTGGCATCACAAAACAAGTGTACTGGCATTATATTTAATAAACATATAAAATTTGGTTACAAAAATATCAAATCAAGTGTTCATTCGGGGTCTTCGAACCATACTCATTAGTAATTGGTTTTCTTCGTTCAAATTTTGTTTTAGGTTTTCTTTTTCTACCTTTTATATCTGGACGAACAGGACCCGTCACTATAGATGCACTGAATGTTGTGATTGTTGAAGCACTATTATTTTCACTGGTTGTTGGTCCAACATCTTGTACTTTTCGGGAGAGTAATTCTTGTATTAGTAGTGTATCTCTATTAAACCCATCTTCTAGAATTCTTCTTGCATCAATGTCTTCATGGCATGTCATCATCAAATCGTAGTACTTTCTTACCATTTGTTATTTCCAAGGAATTGAATTATTTTGCTCAGTTGGAGTAGTAGATATCCCTTGGTAAGTTTTATTCCATACATTTGATTTGGCTGTCTTTGTCCACCTTTTTTTAATGTACTCTTCTGGTATCCAATCAATATTTGTCAAGTTGAAGACCTTTATGCAATGAAAGCACAATCAACCGACCTCACTAAAATGATTGCATGAACATTTGACAGTTATCGTTTCATTACTTTGCGTGAAAAGTACCCTTTCAAACTTTTCTGGATAGTTCTCATGAGCAACTTCAAACAACTTGTTGTTTTCATCTATGCAAAAGCCAATATTAAACTTTGCAGCAAAAGAAGCCTTGACCTCATTCTCAAAAAATCTGAATATTTCTGCCATGTAAACCTCTCTTGCATGTCTTATTAAACCACCATATATTTCTGTGCGAGGCTTTGAGTTTATTGAATCAAATTCCTTTCGTTGCTCCATGCTTCTCCAACGTTTTATTGTCTCGTTGAATATATCAAAGAACTGTGTAAGAGATGTGCTTCTATTTGCTTTGAAACATATGGCATGATTTGTGCTCTCACTTCTCTGTGAAGATAATATGCCAGCTGAGAAGAAATTTTTACTCAATGTTGTACACAATTTTTCTCTTAAGCTACATAAACGATTGAACCATCTGTTCTCAAGAAGGTTATATTTTTCTAGGATTGAATTCCAACAATTTTCAAACTCCAACTCATCACTACATCCTCTCAAGCAATGGTTGAATTCCTTTTTAAATTCTTCATCTGTCTTTAGTTGTCCAAAGTGTGCTACGACATGTTAGTGTTATGCCCTAGGCCTATGATTGATAGACTTATGTGTTGACATTATTTATTATTATATGAAAAGTTTATTATTTGATTATTATATGTTTTGCATATTTAATTGTAATAATCTCCGTCCCTAATTATTAAGTGAATAATTGGTATAAATGTTAATGGATAATCATATGATGATTATATGCATAGAGATGCACATTAAATTTATGGGTACTTGTTAGAGAACAAGTGACTGGACTTGACCCGTATGAGATTTATGTCATGGTCAAATGTCATAATTAAATCTCATAAGGTTACTTCATGTAGTCCCTAGACCGGAGATTATCATGACCTTACATATGATGAAAGTCATGTTTGATTTTAGTCAAACGATATCCTAACACGATATCTATAAAGGCTATCTTTGGCATGATCGGATTCATGATGGGAAGGATAATAAGTCAAGATGGAATTTGTCCCTCGAAAGAGAGATGTTTTGCTTGGGCCCCTCGATGAGTGATAATGATGAAAGTGTATGGCTATACCCCAATGCGTTTGGATTATCATTATACTCAAGATCGAGAAAGCATTGAACAAGTACAAGTTGACGTGGACCATGACTTGTGTTCAATATAACATCGTGAGACAAAGGGAGAAATGAAAGTGAACCGTTAGAAACGTGAACTCTTACGTTATATTATTTGGGTAGACATAATGGCTTGCTAGAGTCCGCTTATGTTTTATGAGAGTCGATATGATCGAGCTCATTGCCAACATAATATAATCCTATTGGGTCACACACAACTAGAATGAATTGATTAAACCAGAGGAAGAATGATTGAGATTCCTGATGTGGCACATGTCATCGCGCGACAGAACTTGGCCATGGGCTTCGACTGGTCGTGCGACAACTTGAGCCACAAGGCGGTTTACAGACTGGTTTCCTAATTTGATTAGAAAACATATACCATACTAATGTAGTATAAATATAAGGTCTGTAAAACCCTAAAAAAGCTAGCCGAAATTCTGAAAAGAAAATCACAACAAAATTCTCAATATTCTTCAAGGTTTATGATCTAGCAATCATCAAGAAATCGTTCTTGGTTCATTCAAAGGTGTGGATACCATAAGAGGGTCTTCGCTCGTACGACGATCAAGGCCTAGAGTTCGAAGTTTGTGATTCGAAATCACATTGTTTATTTGTTCGATAGCTCAAGAACGGAAAGCGTTCAAGGTTGATTATTTCTATCTCATAGAAATTCAAGTTAATTGTATAGAACGGATCCTAGTCTCTTTGGGTTTTATGTTATTAGATGCTTAATTCCGCTGCGCTTGGACCCGTAAAACCCAACTGTGGTATCAGAGCCCTGTTCGTAGGGTTAAGTTTGAATTAACATGCTAAGAAAAATTGATATAAATTATTTATATGATTTTTTGCATGTTTTGTATGCGATAGTTTGATTGTTTTTGAAACAATATGCCTAAATCATGTTCTATTGATATTGAATTAAATCTGTTAAAAGTTGTTTGCATGATTTAATTGCTCTGTGACTTAGAATTGATTAAACTGGAAATCTGCAATCTGGTAACCTTGTGTCACGCGACAAAGGAGGCCAGTGTCACGTGACAGAACATGATTGTGTCACGCGACAAAACTTGCCTCTGTCACGCGACAAAATTAGCCCAATCTGGGCATAATCAGTTTGTTTCATAATCCTGCTAATCTGTGAATATGTTTACAATCTGATATGTTTATGTATTAATCTGGATGCTATAAATTTCTGGAAATTAAGTTTATAGGGCTATGCTAGATTAATTCATTGTTTATGCATGCTTAGTTAATTAAAATATGATTTTATTAATTGTTGCGATACATGAATTATGTGTTCTTACGTGTTAAAAATTTTGTTAGATGTTTAGTTGAAACATTGTATTGTAATTTCCTGAATGTTTAGATTGAAACATTAAAATTTTGGTTTTCTGATTGTTTATGAGAAACAAGTCATTTTACGCAAAATTTAAAAGGAAACTGATTGTTTATATAAAGTATTGATTATGTTGCAAATCAGAGCTGATTTCTGATTGTGCATGTCTAGGAGAGTTCTGTCGAAGGAGAGATTTGGTACTTAAGTAGTCCTTGTGGCTCACCTATCTTCCCCGGGAACTTACCCGGTGCATGATTATGATTATCTTTGCTGATATGCTTATAATCTACTTTAAAGAACCTTCATTTAACTTTTAAGTTCTTTATGCCAATTCATGATTAAAACACTTGAGACCATTCGGATAGTTTTGGGTGGGCTTGCCATAGCAAGGTACTTTGATTCTATTCGTTTGCGAGTAAGATGAGGAAATGGTGGTTCCTATATGTTTAAAGTGAATGAACTTAATTGGGTTATCAAAATGGTTTTGGGCCCAAGGCATAAGATGAGATTAAAATATGCTTAGACATATGATGTCTTAAATAAATCTCATAAAAGATCTAAGAGTCATATATGTGATATGATTGATGTTTCTATCTAATTAATTTAATTTTGAGCGGTTTGCCATAGCAAACTTGAAATTAAATTAAAGTTGGATCTTAGCCCATTAAATGTATATTATGCTTATTTGCATTGGAAGGTGTATAATTTAGTGGGAGCATTTATTTTCATGTAAATGCATTATACTTCTCATATAATATGTTTACTTATATGTGTTCATATTTTATGTATATCTTTTTATAGAATAAATGGCATCAAACAATAATCATCATTTTTCACTGCGATCTGTCCTTGAGAAGGAAAAGTTGGAGGAGAATGGTACAAACTATATGGATTGAATCGTAGCGTGAGAATCGTTCTCAGGCAAGAGGAAAAGTTGTACGTTCTCGAGGAACCTATTTCACCTGAACTTGCTGCCAATGCTACTAGGGCAGTGAGGGATCAATATCTGAAGCACAAGCACGATTCTATTGATGTTGGTTGCCTCATGCTCTCCGTCATGTGCAAGAGCCTTCAGAAGGATCTCGAGCACTTGGGGACAGTTGATCTAAACAATCGACCGATGGAAATGTTTCAAGTTCAAGCAAGGCAAGAAAGGTATAACACAGTTAAGGCCCTAACCTCATGCAAGATGAGTGAAGGACAAGCTGTTGGTCCTCATGCTCTAAAGATGAAGGGCCACATCGAGCATCTTGAAAGGCTCGGTTTTCCAATTAGCCAAGAGTTGGCTACTGACATGATATTGAATTCATTGCCCGAAGGTTTTAGTAATTTCATAATGAACTATAACATGGGAGGCATGAATAAGAACCTTTTCGAGTTAGTTCAAATGTTGAACACTGCGGAAACCAATATTGTCAAGAAGAAAACTGACCAAGTGTTGATGGTTAACAAGGGGAAGGGTTTCAAGGGTAAGGGAAAGGCAAAAGTTGTTAATCCTAAGGCAAATGTTGTCAAACCCAAAGAGGATGCCAAACCCAAAGAGGCTAAGCCCAAGTCTCAAGAGGACGCAGTCTGCTTCCATTGTAATGAGATTGGACATTGGAGGAGAAACTGCTCAAAATACAAGGAAGCACTGAAGAAGAGCAAAGGTGTTGCTTCGACTTCAGGTATCTTTGTTCTATATATATTCCTATCTACTTCTAGTTCTTGGATATTGGATACCGGATGTGGAACTCACATTTGCTTAAATGTGCAGGGTCTAAAGAACAGAAGGATGCTTGAAGAGGGTGAAGTGGACCTACGTGTGGGGAATGGAGCAAGACTTGCTGCATTAGCCGTAGGAACTTATGAAGTTACTTTACCTAGTGGACTAATACTTGTTTTGAACAATTGTAACATTCCAGCTTTAAGTAGAAATATTATTTCGATTTCATGTTTGGATAATGAAGGTTTTAATTTTCTTATATGTGATAAGAAGTTTTCGATTTACAAGAGTGATATGCCTTATTGTACTGCTATTTCATTCAATGGCCTTTATATCCTTGATGTTGAAAATCGTGATAATGATGTCTATAACATTAACATGAGATCTAAACCCAATGATGTAAACCACACTTACTTATGGCATTGTCGTCTTGTCCATATAAATGAGAAACGCATTTCTAAACTCCACAAAGATGGATTTTTAAACTCACGTGATTATGAATCATATGAGACATGCTAATCTTGTTTACTTGGCAAGATGACCAAGGAACCATTTACCAAAACTGGTGAAAGGGCGGGCGACTTATTAGGCCTCATACATACCGATGTGTGTGGACCTATGAGTATCAATGCTAGGGGAGGATTTCAGAACTTCATAACATTCACTGATGATTATAGTAGATTTGGATATGTTTATATAATGAAACATAAAAGTGAATCGTTTGAGATATTTCGAATATTTCAAAATGAGGTGCAAAATCAACTTGGCAAAACTATTAAAGTACTTCGATCCGATCGAGGTGGCGAATATTTGAGCCAAGAATTTGACAGTCATCTTAAGAGTTGTGGAATCGTTTCAGAACTCTCTCCACCCGGAACACCACAATGGAATGGTGTGTCTGAAAGAAGGAATAAAACTTTGTTGGACATGGTTCGTTCTATGATGAGTCAAGTTGAGCTTCCTTTATCCTTTTGGGGACATGCACTAGAAACTGCTGCTTTCACTATAAACAGAGTTCCTACCAAATCGGTTCAAAAGACCCCATATGAGATGTGGCATGGAAGAAAACCTAGTTTGTCTTTCATGAAGATTTGGGGTTGCGATGCATATGTCAAGAAGTTAACTTCTGACAAGCTAGCACCTAAGTCTGATAAATGTGTTTTCGTAGGTTATCCTAAGGAAACCAAAGGATACTATTTCTACAACCGAAACGAGAACAAAGTGTTTGTTGCTCGTAATGGTACCTTCTTAGAAAAGGAGTTTCTTCGCAAGGGAACCAGTGGGAGTAAAATAGATCTCGAAGAAATTCGAGAACCCAAAAACAACATTGAACCAATGGTAGAAACTGAATCAAGTTTACAAAGAGTTGTGGAACCGGTTCAAGATGCACAAGTCCTTCGTCGAAGTGGTAGATCACGATCCAAACCCGAGAGATATGGATTTCTCGTTACGTAAAGTGATGAAGTAGAGTTAATCGAAAACGATGAATCTACTTGCTATCAAGAAGCGATGTCCGCTCCTGATTCGGAAAAATGGCAAGAGGCCATGAAGTCCGAATTACAATCCATGGCTGATAATCAAGTTTGGAACTTGATTGATCCACCCGAAGGTGTAAAAACCATAGGGTGCAAATGTGTCTTCAAGAAGAAGACCGACATGGATGGGAAGGTACACACCTATAAGGCTAGGCTTGTAGTTAAGGGATATAGGCAGATTCATGGCATCGACTATGATGAAACCTTTTCACCTGTAGCTATGCTTAAGTCTATTAGAATTTTAATTGCCATAGCCGCATATTATGACTATGAGATATGGCAAATGGATGTCAAGACAGCTTTCCTAAATGGGAAGTTACTTAAGGATGTATACATGATACAACCTGAAGGTTTTGTCAGTCCAAAAAATTCTAACAAGGTGTGTAAGTTGCAGAGATCCATTTATGGATTGAAGCAAGCTTCTAGGAGTTGGAATCTACATTTTGATGAAGCAATCAAATAGTTTGGCTTTATCAAGAACGAAGATGAACCTTGCGTATACAAGAAAATTAGTGGGAGTGTAGCACTATTTCTAGTGTTGTATGTCGATGATATCTTACTTATTGGAAATGACATTCCTACACTATAGACTGTCCAGTCTTGGTTGGGAAAGTGCTTTTCAATGAAAGATATGGGCGAAGCTGCATATATCCTTGGTATCAAGATCTATAGAGATAGATATAAAAGGATGATTGGTTTAAGTCAAAGTACTTACATTGACAAGGTTCTTAGAAGATTCCAAATGGAAAATTCTAAAAGAGGAAACTTGCCAATATTGCATGGTGTATCTCTTAGCAAGACTCAAAGTCCTAAGACTAATGATGAGCAAAAGAGAATGAATAGTATTCCATATGCTTCGGCAATTGGGTCTATCATGTATGCTATGTTATGTACTAGACCCGATGTCTCGTGTGCTCTAAGCATGACGAGTAGGTACCAATCGGATCCCGACGAACCACATTGGATAGCAGTCAAGAATATCTTGAAGTACTTACGAAGAACTAAGGATGTATTCTTGGTCTTTGGGGAAATGGAAGAAGATCTTGTAGTAAAAGGCTACACAGAAGCTAGCTTCCAAACCGACAAAGATGATTTCAGATCGCAGACAGGATTTTTGTTTACGCTGAATGGAGGCACTGTGAGTTGGAAAAGTTCCAAGCAAAGTAACGTCGATGATTCTACAACCGAAGCTGAGTACATAGCGGCATCTGATGCAGCTAAGGAAGCCGTTTGGATCAAAATGTTCATTAGTGATTTGGAAGTCGTTCCAAGCATCAAAGATCCTATTGAATTTTACTGTGACAACAATGGTGCCATTGCACAAGCAAAGGAACCAAGGTCACATCAGAGATCCAAACACATACTTAGACGTTTCCACATTATCCGAGAGATATGCAAAAGGGAAGACGTAAAGATATGCAAAGTAGATACTGATGACAACGTGGCAGACTCATTAATTAAGGCTCTCCTGCAAGCTAAGCATTATGGTCATGTTAGGACCATGGGTATTCGATACATGGGAGATTGGGCCTAGTGCAAGTGGGAGACTGTTAGTGTTATGCCCTAGGCCTATGATTGAAGACTTATGTGTTGACATTATTTATTATTATATGAAAAGTTTATTATTTGATTATTATATGTTTTGCATATTTAATTGTAATAATCTCCGTCCCTAATTATTAAGTGAATAATTGGTATAAATGTTAATGGATAATCATATGATGATTATATGCATAGAGATGCACATTAAATTTATGGGTACTTGTTAGAGAACAAGTGACTGGACTTGACCCGTATGAGATTTATGTCATGGTCAAATATCATAATTAAATCTCATAAGGTTACTTCATGTAGTCCCTAGACCTGAGATTATCATGACCTTACATATGATGAAAGTCATGTTTGATTTTAGTCAAACGATATCCTAACACGATATCTATAAAGGCTATCTTTGGCATGATCGGATTCATGATGGGAAGGATGATAAGTCAAGATGGAATTTGTCCCTCGAAAGAGAGATGTTTTGCTTGGGCCCCTCGATGAGTGATAATGATGAAAGTGTATGGTCATACCCCAATGCGATTGGATTATCATTATACTCAAGATCGAGAAAGCATTGAACAAGTACAAGTTGACGTGGACCATGACTTGTGTTCAATATAACATCGTGAGACAAAGGGAGAAATGAAAGTGTACCGTTGGAAACGTGAACTCTTACGTTATATTATTTGGGTAGACATAATGGCTTGCTAGAGTCCGCTTATATTTTATGAGGGTCGATATGATCGAGCTCATTGCCAACATAATATAATCCTATTTGGTCACACACAACTAGAATGAATTGATTAAACCAGAGGAAGAATGATTGAGATTCCTGATGTGGCACATGTCATCGCGCGACAGAACTTGGCCATGGGCTTCGACTGGTCGTGCGACAACTTGAGCCACAAGGCGGTTTACAGACTGGTTTCCTAATTTGATTAGGAAACATATACCATACTAATGTAGTATAAATATAAGGTCTGTAAAACCCTAAAAAAGCTAGCCGAAATTCTGAAAAGAAAATCACAACAAAATTCTTAATATTCTTCAAGGTTTATGATCTAGCAATCATCAAGAAATCGTTCTTGGTTCATTCAAAGGTGTGGATACCATAAGAGGGTCTTCGCTCGTACGACGATCAAGGCCTAGAGTTCGAAGTTTGTGATTCGAAATCACATTGTTTATTTGTTCGATAGCTCAAGAACGGAAAGCGTTCAAGGTTGGTTATTTCTATCTCATAGAAATTCAAGTTAATTGTATAGAACGGATCCTAGGCTCTTTGGGTTTTATGTTATTAGATGCTTAATTCCGCTGCGCATGAACCCGTAAAACCCAACACGGCATTTTGTTGAATGTGCCACAAGCATAACATATGTCTTGTTCTTCCCTCAAAAACCTGTCAATAAGTTATAATATAGTCAAACACTGACATTAATAAAGCTCAACACTGGCACTATAAAAGAATAACACTGGCAATTATAAAAGAATAACACTGGCAATTATAAAACTAACACTGGCACTTTATAACACATGAACTGGCACTTACTAACCCAAGAACTGGCACTTACTAAACCAAGCAATGGCACATATAAAAAGATTGTACCAGCTTGGTCAAGCATGACAAGGACAAACACTGGCATAATTACATACAAACACTCGCAGTTAATAAGACAAAAACTTTTGTAAAAAGCTGTTAATGACAACAGTATGATAGTCAAACATTTAAAAAGCTGCTGTGTAAAAAGATGTTACACAACAGTCACCTACTCTAGTCAAAACAACAAACAGTAAATCTTAGTCAAACAACAAAAAGTGAATGTTAAAGCATTTACAAATCAAACAACAAACAGTGTAAGTGTATGCACTATAAATAGGAAGGGGCTTGACACTGGCACTTTATAACACAAGAACTGGCACTTACTAACCCAAGAACTGGCACTTACTAAACCAAGCACTGGCACATATAAAAATCTTGTACCAGCTTGGTCAAACATGATAAGGACAAACACTGGCATAATTACAGACAAACACTGGCAGTTAATAAGACAAAAACTTTGTAAAAAGCTATTTGTGTAAAAAGCTATTAATGACAACAGTCTGATAGTCAAACATTTAAAAAGCTGTTGTGTAAAAAGATGTTACTCAACAGTCACCTACTCTAGTTAAAACAACAAACAGTGAATGTTAGTCAAACAACAAACAGTGAAGGTATATGCACTATAAATATGAAGGGGCTTGTTATTTCAAAATTACATCTCTTCTTTCATTAAAATAAATTCTTTTTTAATTTCAAGCAATATGTCTCATCAAAATGAATCTTCCTAAAATGATGAGTATGACTTTGATGAGAAAGAGTCTAGGAGTGCCTTTAGTGAAATGACAAAGAAACTCCACTTTGATCAGCTTCGTATCCCTCAAACTGACTGGACATCTCCAGTTAAGTTGTATGTATGTCCTCTACAGCCTTGCGAAGGGCGTATGATACGTGAAAGGAATCAAACTGCAATGCTTCAGCATGCCTTTGATTCTTGTGGCCCCTCTTCCTCTTTCTCCAATATTGCCAAAGCTGAACACAAGGCTTTGGAAAAATACCTTAAGGAGTATTTGGATTTGTTGGAACCTGTGGAAATTCATTGCAAGAAGGACAAGGTCAAGAAGAAGCCCTTTGACAAAGATGATGGAGGATGTGGTGGAGTTTCTGGTGTCAAGCCTTATGGTGGTTTTGGGAAGAAAAAAAATGTAATTTAACTGTATTTGGAGTTATCTTTTTTTTTTATTTGTATTTTTTTTAACTGTCTTGTAATTTTGTTTCAATTTAGTAATTTATTTCTGTTATGTCTCACTTAAAAAAAGTAACTCTAGCACTTCAAATAAATAACACTGGCACATATAAAAGCAAACACTAGCATTTCAAAAAGTAAAACTGGTACTTACTAATATTAACACCGGTACTTACTAATATTAACATTGGTACATAGAATAACAAACACTGGCACATTCAAAAATCTAATACTGGCATGTTAAAAAACAAACACTGGCACCTTAATAAATATATATATATATATATATATATATATATATATATATATATATATATATTAAATTTTAAAACATATAATAATGAAAACTGGCACTTCAAAAAAGTAACACTGATAATCCAAAATACTAACAATGGCACTTATTAATATTAACACTGGCACATTAATAATAACATAGTATAAAAACAATCAATGAAACATTGGAAATAAAATATAAGTTACCTCTTCAATTGCTTTCGCCATTGCAAAGTCTTGATCGGTGAAAATTGTTTTTGGTTCTTTTCCTCCCATTGATTTTATGAATTGTTTGAGAAGCCAAATAAATGTTTCTGTCTTTTCATTTGTTAAAAAAGCACAACCAAACATCATCGTGTTCTAATGGTTATTCACCCCAACTATTGGTGCACAAATCAGATTGTATTTATTTGTGTCATAAGTTGTATCAAACACAACAACATTCCCATACAATTCATAATCCTCTTTCATCATACCATTTCTCCAAAACAAAGTACTGAGTCTACTTTCTTCCCCAAACTACATTTTAAAGTAGAATCCTTCATCCTCAATTTGGCTTAGTCTATCAACTACAGTCTGTGCATCGCCCATTTCTATTTTTTCCATTCTCAATCTCTGTACAAAATTAATATAATCTCTTCTTGTATGCCCAACATATTCCTCCCCACCAACTGTCTTTGCCAAAACATTATATCCATCAGTTGGCTTGATGCCAACTTCTTCAAATTGCTCTATTATTTTTCCTGTAGCTTCTGATAATGACCTCTCACTACGCTTGAAGTGGTTCCATTCTGGCCTTGTCATCTCATGGTTGTATCCAGTTTCGTGTCGTGCAACTACATATAAGTCTTCCTTATTTAATAATTTTACTCTCATAAGAGCTTGACTACATGTCCTTGTAGAAGGGGATTTTTTTTCTCTTCAATTTTCTCTTTGGGTTTTCAATTCGTTCCAATAGAGATGGAATCTCTACTTCACCGACTTCTAATGGAGCTGAAACATCAATTGCATTTCCTGTTCCTTTTGTGTATCCTTGGCATGAACACATAAAATACTTATCTATTGGCCTTGATGTTTTCTTTGAGACACGTGAGGTTGTCATCTTAACACTAAATCTCAATGCATTAGAATGATCCTTGTACAATTGATACAGTTCTTTCCATATCTTTGCTTTTATTTCCAGCAGTGATGAAGTAATATCAATATGGCTTGCTGCAAATAAAAATAAAAAATTAGATTGGCAATAACATTGAAAAAACAGGTGCTGGCATATTATATTGGAAATACTGGCACTTCAAACAACAAAGTAACACTGACACTCCAAACAACACTCTCTGGAACATATCATAAAAAACACTGGCACATTCAAAAATTAATCCTGGCACTACAAACAACATTCACTGGCACTTCAATAAGACTGAAGCTTCAAATAAGAAACACTGGCACTTCAATAACACTCACTGGTACTTCAAATAAGTAATACTGGCAATCAAAAGAACACTCACTGGCACTTCAGTAACAATGAAGTTGTTGATACACTGACACTCCAAGCAACACTCACTGGCACATAATATAAAAAACACTAGCACTTCAAATAAGTAACACTGGCACATATAAAAACAAACACTGGCACACTCACTGGAACATATTATAAAAAACATTCAGTGCCACTACAATACACTCACTGGTACTTCAAATAAGTAATACTGGCACTCCAAACAACACTCACTGGCACTTCAAACAACAAAGTAACACTGACACTCCAAACAACACTCACTGGAATATATCATAAAAAACACTAGCACATTCAAAAATTAATACTGGCACTACAAACAACACTCACTTGCACTTCAATAAGACTGAAGCTTCAAATAAGTAACACTGGCACTTCAATAACACTCACTGGTACTTCGAATAAGTAATACTGGCAATCAAAAGAACACTCACCGACACTTCATTAACACTGAAGTTGTTGATACATTGACACTCCAAGCAACACTTACTGGCCCATAATATAAAAAACACTGGCACTTCAAATAAGTAACATTGTCACATATAAAAGCAAACACTGGTACACTCACTGGAACATATTAGAAAAAATATTGGGATTGAAAAGACAAGCAAAACAAATGAACTGGCATTATATAAAACAAACTCTGGCATTTTTTATATAAAAAAAAAACACTGCATTATGAAATTGGCTTACCTGTATCGTGATTATCATCAACTGTGTGAGAAATTTGATCAATTACAGTAGCATTATCTACAAAATCGCCAGTTTCATCTTCAAAATCGCGTAAGCTCATCTTAACTTAATCAAAAATCGCCAGTTTTGAATGAAACAATTAGGAATGATTGTAAATATATTGATTGATAGTCTATAATTGGCAGTGAATCATATATTACCTCAATCGACTGAAATGGAATGATTTTCGATTGAATTCTGCTTTAGCTCGATGAATTTCTCTGTTGCGGCATCGTAACTGTGTGTTTTACTGTGTGTGTTCGTTTTGATTTGAGTTGATAAAAGACAAATCAATTTTGTTAGTGAACCGGTCTCCGGTTCAATACGCGTACAGTGGTTTAAAAACGGTCCAAAAACTATTTTTTTCATAATGAAAAAACTAGTTTTTCATAAGAGCAACTCTTTATTTTATGGAAAAAATATAAAAAGTATTCCTAATATATATATATATATATATATATATATATATATATATATATATGTATATATATATATATATATATATATGTATATATATATATATATATATATATACTCCCTCCGTCCAAGTAAGTATTTCACAGTTACTGTTCACGCTTGGATTAAGGAGAGAGTATTATATTGAAAGTGTTGTGAGTGTGAAATTAAAATAGGAGAGAGAATGAGTGGAGAGAATAGTAAATTATAATGGTGTTGTGAGTATTAAAATAATATAGGAGAGAGAATGAGTGGAGGGAATAGTAAAGATTCCTTTCCATTTTGGGAAAGAAACAAAGTGTGAAGTATGTAATTGGACGTCCAAAATAGAAAGTGTGAAGTATGTAACTGGACGGAGGGAGTATATATATATAAACTCATTTTCGTTGCAAATATAGTATCTATAGTATAAATGGGAACTTGTCCTTGCTACAGTACTATGAACAATACCAACTGTCAAATTTCTCATTTTGCCCTCACTAAATTGTCCCTTTCCCATTTTGCCCTTAATTTTTTTTTTTTTAAATTAAAAAAAAACGTGTCCTCGGACACGAACTTAATTAAAATATACTCTCATATATATTTTAATGCTCATTCAAGTTATCTCAAGATAACGATATTCATTTTTTTTTCGTTAAATTGATATATGGGATGCATGGCGACCCAATTTTTAAGTATAAAATAGAAGGTGAATTAAAACTAATAAAATATCTAAAACATAAGGGATTAAATTAAAAACTAAAAGAAAAACTAAAAACCCTCATCTTCTTCCTCTAAAAACCTTACCCACCAGCCCCATCTTCCCCCCCACCCACCCACCCCCCACACCTCCGTCGCCGCCTCCTTCTTCTCCCAGCACACTTCTGCCGCCTCCATCTCTCTACTCCAAATCTTCGGAAATGTCCACAAGCCCGGCGAAATCCCCTCTCCTCTGCAGTTAGCGCCGGTGATTGAGAAGCTCCACCGTCTAATTCCGATCTTCTTCTCCGGCCAGAGTTTTCAGTCCGGATTTTTCTCAACTATGGCGTTTGACAGTCGTGTTCTTTTCTATCCAGCTCAAACTCATCATTCAGGCTTCTCTGCAACACCAAGTTGAATTTTTGACCAAACCTAAGTTGCTGCAAATCAGACCGCAAATGGAAAGGTGAACTTTACATAACAAAGGTAAAAAATCACATTGATGCCCACTTACCCATGTTCCAACAATGGGGTAGTCAGAAACTACTTTGGTTGAATTGATTTCATGGCCTTTTGCCCCTTTTCCTTTCAAAAATTAAGGTGATTTTTACATAAAAAAACATTATTGATACGATTTTATCTAGGAAATTTTTCAAAATTTATAATATTAATTCATTAAAATTAGCGTCAATTTATTTATGAAAAAATATTATCTTAAAGTTATTATTTGTATTTTCGTCTATAATTTTTACATAGATAGTTGTTTAAAATCTTAACTTTCTTTGAAATTGTTTTTAACTCGCGCGTTTAATGCACGGGTGTAACGCTAGTAACTATACAAAGGTCGAAGTGCAAAACACTTCAGCACACCCCCCATTTTCCCCCTCAAACTAGAACCGAGACTAAATAGAGGCTAGGTTCATTACTCAATTAATAAACACACTCCCTTTAACAATCCGAAATAAAATTTGAAAAATCTAAGAGATATTAATCCCACATCGTCTAGAAATTGAAATGCTAGAAAATGGAGTAGTATATATGAGAGGCCTTAGTATTTGAAAACCAATTGTGATATTAATCCCACATCGTCTAGGAATTGAAATACTAGAAAATGTAGTAGTATAAATTTTGGGCTCTTTGGCTCCTCAGTGAACACCAGTTTTTTTGATGTATAAATTTTGGGGCCTTTGGCTCCTTAGAGAACACCAGCTTTCTTGGTGTTGGGCGCATCTAGGTCACGCCTAGGGCGCCTATCACCGCCAAATAGCTCCTTAACTAAGACTTTTCATAGCTCCTTAATTTCTCAAGAAAGCTTTACATTTAGTATATATTGAGAGGCATTAACATTTGAAAATCAAATGGGATATTAATCCCACATAGGAATTGAAATATTAGGAAATGGAGTAGTATATATTGAGAGGCCTTAGCATTTGAAAACCAAATGGGATATTAATCTCACATCGTCTAGGAATTGAAATGCTAGAAAATTGAGTAGTATAAATTTTGGGGCCTTTGGCTCCTTACTGAACACTAGCTTTCTTTGTGTTAGGCGCACCCAGGTCACGCCAGGCGCCTAATCACCTTCAAATGGCTCCTTAACTAAGACTTTTCATAGCTCCTTAATTTCTCAAGAAAGCGTTCCATTTATTGAGAGGCTTTAGCATTTGAAAACCAAATAGGATATTAATCTCACATTGTCTAAGAATTGAAATGCTAGAAAATGGAGTAGTATATATTGAGAGGCCCTTAGCATTTGAAAACCAAATGGAATATTAATCCCACATCGTCTAGGAATTGAAATGCTAGGAAATGGAGTAGTATATATTGAGAGACCTTAGCATTTGAAAACCAAATGGTATATTAATCATACATCGTCTAGGAAATGAAGTGCTAGGAAATGAAATAGTATAAATTTTGGGGCTCCTTAGTGAACACCAGCTTTCTTGGTGTTGAGCACGCCTAAGTCACGCCTAGGGCGCCTAATCACCGTCGAATGACTCCTTAACTAAGACATTTCATAACTCCTTAATTTCTCAAGAAAGCTTTCCATTTAGTATATATTGAGAGACCTTAGCATTTGAAAACCAAATTGGATATTAATCCTACATCGTCTAGGAATTAAAATGATAGGAAATGGAGTAGTATATATTGAGATACCTTAGCATTTGAAAACCAAATTGGACATTAATCCCACATCGTCTAGGAATTGAAATGCTAGGAAATTGAGTAGTATATATTGAGAGGCCTTAGCATTTGAAAACCAAATGTGATATTAATCCCACATCGTCTAGGAATTGAAATACTAAAAAATGGAGTAGTATATATTGAGAGGCCTTAACATAGTGCTAGGAAATGAAATAGTATAAATTTTTAGGCATTTGGCTCTTTTGTGAACACCAGCTTTCTTGGCGTTGGGCGCGCCTAGGTCACGCCTAAGGCGCCAAGGTCACGCCTAGGGCGCCTAATCACCGCCAAATGGCTCCTTAACTAACATTTTTCATAGCTCCTTAATTTCTCAAGAAAGCTTTCCATTTCCGTTTCCCGCTCACAGCTAGTTTTGGAATTGAAAACTTGATCGATTTTGTCATTTCATATTTATAAGATAGTGACTTGCTATAAATAAATAGGGAAAAAATAAAAGGGATAGATGTGTGACATGCTCTATGGAGGGCAACTTCTCCTATTATTTCTAATTTTCTTTGAAATAGTTAATTATTCGTGCGTTTAACACACGGGTGTCATACAGTCTGGATACATATACCATGCCGGCCATTTTCTGAGTCGAAGCTCGGAACTCAAGATCCCTTGCGCAATCAAAGCGATGAAAGGTCATGCTAAAATCTTGACTCGATCTTGATTTTTCGAAGCTACACCCAGACGATGTTCCGTCCCGGATATACATCCATGCTCACATGACACCATGTCATCAAGCCTTTGATACGTCAGCCATGACGATATGACCCAGCCAACGCCTAACGTCACAGATCCCTTGCGTAAGCAAGGTAAAGAGAGGTCATGCCGAACTCTTGACCCCGATCTTGACTCGGTGGCGGCTCGGTTCACTATTCCATCTCATACGAAAATGAGGTGTGGGAGGAAATGGTGGTGGTGGATTGTGTGACGAGAATGTTGAGGGAATAGCAATGGGAGTTGCAGAAGGTGGAGGAAGGGTTGAAGATGGTGGTGGAGTTTGAGATTGGTGAGGGAGAATGGACTAGGGGATTTGTTTTTTCTTTTTACACATAAGCACTTATAGTTTAAAATATTAGTTCATCTTTTACTTCTTTATTTCACATTTAGAACCTTTAGTTTATTTTAATTTATTGTTGGATTTCTCCTTAAAGTTTTTGTCACTTTTGTTACACATGCCAATTTAAAAAATAATGGATGTTGTTAGCCCGAGTTACATTGAACGAGCATAAAAAACAGATGGGGTACTATTTTTGCTAGGGTTTATTACAAAAAACTCATTAAAAAAGATGACATTTACAAAAAAAAACATGTAAGATAGAATTTTACAAAAAACTACTTAATTAAATATGAATATTACTAAAAACTATTTTTCACACAAAACACACACCCACACTTCCTCTGATCACTCTCTCTCTCTACTCAACCGGTCAACCCATCTCCGGCGACCACCTTCTGTACCTCCAGCGATCACCTCCGGCGAGTCCATTGATTCCGGCCAAGCTATAAGAAATTCAGGCCGAATTTCACCAAATTCCGCCCAAGCTATCAGAAATTTCGGCGAATTTCACTAAAATTCGAAACAAATTACAAGATCTGAACCGAAATTGAAAATGGGAGAGAATTTCGAATCCCCGAGGCCCCGACCCGATCCCAGAACAAGGAGGGAAAGGAAAGGGGAATTAAACGTTGACGAATCAATCAATCGAAGAAAATCACATACTTATGTATTATTTGTAAAAAGCAACGTAAGAGATGAAAAGAGGCGGCTTTTCGGCCCCCGGTGATTACATTTAGTTCAAGTCTCAGGTCCCTCTCCACAAGATCCCTGTAAGTCTCTCTTTTTCATTCACCCCCTCAATTTTGATGATTTGAGTTGACTGTTTGACTTGAATTTTCTTGAATCATCGTACCTAAATGCTCATTTTTACAAGAATTTTCACTTTTTTTTTTTGATGTGTGTGTGTGTGGAGGGGAGGGTCTCAATTAAGTAAAATCTATAGTGGGTTTGTTTGATTTAATAATTATGACTGAATTTTGATATTTGTTGATTGTCCATCACTGTTTTTATTGAAATTGAGGTAATTAAGCATGCCTTAATCTTTGCTGACCTTTTGACTTAATTTGAATTATCATATCCTTGTGTATAATACTTGTTGAGCATAGATTGAGTGGCAAAATGTGATGTGAGTATGATATTTTTGTGCTTCATATGGAATTTGGTGTTTATCAGTTGTTTATCATGTTTATCATTTGTTTATCAGTTGTTTATCATGTTTATCATTTGTTTATCATGTTTATCATTTGTTTATCGGTTGTTTATCATGTTTATCAGTTGTTTATCAATTGTTTATTATGTTTATCAGTTGTTTATCAGTTGTATATCATGTTTATCATTTGTTTATCATTTTTTTATCAGTTGTTTATCATGTTTATCAGTTGATTATCATGTTTATCAGTTGTTTATCGGTTGTCTATCAGTTGTTTATCAGTTGTTTATCATGTTTATCAGTTGTTTATCAGTTGTTTATCAGAATGAAGGTTAGTAGATCTGAATTTCTCTCGTTAGGGGTTTTAATTTGATTCAGTTTGGTCATTGGAATGTGAGAATTGGATGGAATTGGAGAGTCAATTTGTAATGCATGCACCTTGAATCAGTAAAATTTAAGTTGTTAGTGCTGAAGATTAAGCATTTCGAATTAAAGCTTTGTTGAAGTAGTTTGTGATCATGCAGAATATTCCTCGAACCGAAGAATGATTGTTTTACATTTTATGTTTATTTATGTTTTTTTTTAAAAAGAAAATAGTGCTTTCAATTTACAAAAGTAGTTATTTGTAATTTTATAGAAGTTTTTTGTAATTTTCATCTTGTGTGTATTTTTTTGTAATTTTCATATTTTAAAATGAGTTTTTTTTTTGTAAATGCCTCTTTTTGCATTGAAATGAGTTTAGTTATAAAATCCAAACAACCCCGATAGTAGACTTACGTTTTTTAAAATATTTCCTTATTTTATTTATCCCAAAAATAATTTCATTTTCACCGTTATGATTAAAATTATTGAAATTTAGAAAATATCAACCCAAAAAATAAGAGGACAGAAAGAGGATTAGAGTCAAGAAGGACTAATGAGTAATGTATGTGTTGGGTATGAATGTTTTAACCCTCCTATTTTCTATTAGATTTGATTGATACCATAACCTCCTGTCTATTTTAAGGACTTTAGGACCCTATGAAATGAAGTTTAGACTTCAATTTTTTAGCTAAGTCCATTTTATAGAATAAGTTAAATTTAGGCTTGAAGACTGGCACAAAACCCATTGGATTGGAGTGTTGCACTTCCAGCAGTGTTCAAAACCGCCCCTATGAACCGCACATGTAACCGCATGTGTATTTCTCCTTTGAATCTGCTTCTTGAACCAACTGCAGTGTAACCGCTCTTGAACCGCACCTGTGCAGTTCATGTGCAACCACATCTGTGCAACCTCCTGGTGTAGCAAACCGCATGGTCCTAACCGCTCCTCACCAACCGCATCCAATGATTGAAGACTTGAAGTGAACCACTTTTTATCCGTTAAAATCCACGTCAGCAATATCAAAAGTCAACCACTAAATCTTGTCACGTGATTCAATGTCAGAGAAGATCTGCAAGGATCTTGAAAAGGTGACAGGTGTCCTAACCTCATTGCTTGCATTTGGAGCTCGATCAGCTTTATCTGCAGCAGCTGCACTAAAGGACAAAAGTGGATATTGTGGACCAAATAGGATTGCATCAATCTTGTCCTTACACACCGTATCCAACGGCTAGTTTCTTGATGCTTGGGTATAAATACCCCTAATCTTCACCATTTGAAGATTGCTTGAAAAATTGAGAAGTCTCTTGTGTTCATGAAGCCGAAGCTCGCCCATAAATTATTCAACCCTTTGAATCTTCATCTTCATACTTCAAGAAATATTCCCAATTCTTAAATCAAGCCTTAACACATTCAAGAATCATTGAGCTCTACATCTCTCAGATTTAAAGAGCCTTGATCTTGTTCTCACACACACCCCTCACTTGTTTAAACACATAGTTTATTCATTTGAGATACACTGGTTATAGTCTAGGATTTGTTCTTCATAGAAAAGATTTTATTGTACTTTGTAATCTCAAATACTGAATATAAAATCTCTCTTAGAAATCCAAGACTAACCATCTTGGTAGTAGACGTAGATCGTTTATCGATTGAACCACTCCAAATCACGTGTTCTTATATTTCTGCATTTATATTTCCTGTGATTACTAATTATTTATCTCTATCTCAGTTTGATCTTATTTTAGTTATCCATTATTGTGAAATAGTGTTTGGAGTTAACATTGTCAAAAATACACGTGTTTGTAAAACTGCTCTTACCAAAACCGCAAATCAAAATCGCATTTTACAAACCGCCTCTGCAAACCGCTTTACACTCTATTATTCCGCTGTGCATTTTACATCATTACTTGCAGTCTATTATCAACTGCAAGAGGATTTTGTAAGCAAGAGGTTTAGTTTTTAAAAGAGGGCGAAAAATTTGTAACAGCTATTCACCCCCTCTAGGCGTATTTTCACCCTTGTTGCCACCTTTGGGACCAACAAGTGGTATCGAAGCAAACACATTTTAAAACCCTTTGTTTTCAAGCTTAACGACTTGTGTGCCGATTCGATATGGCAAATACAAAGACAATGACTACTGCTAACTATTCACACATTCCAATCTTGTACGAAGACCACTTTGACATCTGGAAGTGCCGAATGCTTATTCATTTGGAAACTATAGATGAAATGTCATGGAGTGCGTGATCAATGGCCCTCTAATTCCAATGAAGGCTAACACCGATGCAACCACCAATCTGAAACTCCGAAGTCAAAAAGCCAAAAGATGAGTGGTCGGATGAAGAGAAGAGATTGGTTGCCTTGGGCTGACAAGGCTAGGCACATCATTTACGGAACCCTCCCGTATCAACTCTACTGTAAAGTGATGTACCTCAAAACCGCAAAGCGGATGTGGGATGCCATTGAGAGCTACCTCGAAGGTGATGACGAATGCAAGGAAAGCAAATTATATCTTTGTTGAAAGATCATACAACAACTTCAATGTAAAAATCCAACGAAACCTTGCGTCAAACCTACAACCGATATGTTGAGGTAGTTAATGCTTGTAGATCTCTTGGCAAAACTTTAACCGATAAGGAAATCAATATGACTTTCCTATCCGCTTTAGGTTCTAAATGGGTAAATAAGGCTACCTCTTTAGAAGACTCCAAAGTTTTGGGTACTTGGTCGTTAAGTAACTTGTACGCCAATCTTAGAGTCTATGAATTAAAATTAAATCATATTGAAGAGATTGAAGGGAAAACCAAATCTCTATCCATGTCCGTCGTGGAACATGAGGAGAAACCATCTACATCCAATCAAACTGCAGATCCTTCCATATCAACCTCATCACTCATCGAGATGGATGATGATGATTTTGCCATGTTTGTGAAAAGATTCCAAAAATTTAGAAAATCCTCAAAACCTTTCACAAAATCATTTTCAAAAGGCAAACCTCCTGCAACGTTTTCTAAGGCTGGAGATACAAAGAAAAAGAGTGATCTAGTTTGCTACAACTGTAGAAAACCTGGTCATTTTGCATCTGAGTGTCCACAGCCTAAATATGAATACATGAAAAAGAAAACCTCTCCTGCGAAATTTTCTCGTCGCAAGGGAATGGCTGCTGAGGAGGAAGAGAATTCCAAGGAATTGGCTACTTGGATTGAAACAGATTCTGATGATGGAAGTGATGATGAAACCGAAGAGGTTAATCTCTGCAATTGCGGACGCTTAGATGAGTCGGATTCTCGAGTCAATCGAGTCGCAAGATATGAAAGAAAAAGAGGTTTCTACAAAACTTTTAAATTTTACGTTGGATGAAAATATCAAACTTACTCCTAGCATTAAGATAGGAAATTGCTCGTATTCACGTCCCATTTTTTCTCCTACAAATGCTCCACCTTCAAAAACAATTCCAAAGAAGAAAATTTTGAAAAAGGTGGTGGAAGAGGTTTCTCCCATGAAACATGAAAGGATGTTCAAAGAAGCTGAAACGGTGATCCATCAATTCTCTAATCTTAAGAAAGCCTTAAGCTTAGCTCATGATGAACTTAATCTGTACAAGACGGAGAAAACTGTGATGAAGTCCGAAATTTCAAATCTTAAGGACCAAATCAGAAGTATGACTCCTCTTGCGATCGTAACCGCATCCTTGAAACTAAGGTTGCTGCACTTCAACTCCGGAATGATGACTTGGTAACCCAAATCAACGATTTCCAAAAGATTATTGATTCGTGGCTCAAGTCTCAATCCACCAAGGATAAAATCATGGACTCCCAAGTTCCTCCTGGAATTAAGGAAGGCCTAGGTTTTGGATCTGAGGAAGAGGAGAAGTGTGCATCCTTGAGTGAAAAGGATGAGGAAATTTTGAAACTAACTAAAGAAATTTCTAAGGGGAAGCATGCTAAAGGCAAGGGTAAAGGACGAAAAATTAATTATGTCTACCCTAAAGGGAAGCAATATGGGAAAAACTCTCAGATGAAGCCAAAGGATTCTGAGAGTGTAGCGTCAGAAGAAATGGCTTATGGAGTTGGCCGCATCCCTAAAACCGCCTCTGGTGGAACTAGAGATGCCGCGGCAATCGCAGTCGCGCGCCTCTTCTTCGACCGCTCCTCCTGCCTTCAAAAGCAGGAATAGCGTTCTTAGAAAATACGTGGTCAAACCAAAGCCTGTTTCTTTTGTTAAGGGTGAAACCGCGTTTCTCAAACCGCATGCAACTCCTAAGAAGAGTAAGGAGTTAGTAAAACCTCATGAAGCTTGTAGCTTTTATAAATGTTCTGTGTGTGATGGTTTAGGTCACAAGGCTGCAGAATGCCTTTTGCGGTTCACATCCAATGCCAGAAAGAGCAAACCTCCTTACATCAAGCGGTGTGGGTCGTAAAGGGTTGCTAACTTCAGACCCAAGGAATAAAGGGGACCTCGTTCTTAATGTTTACATTTCAGTCCTCTCGCTTCATGGCCGGTCACTCCAAGGAAAATGAATGGTATCTTGACGGTGGTACACTTTCAAGACATATATTGGAGATAGATCATTACTTGAAGATGTCGTTGAAGCAAGTGGTCCGTCTGTAACCTTTGGTGACAACAACAAAGGCAAGACCATTGGATATGGTATTATAAGGAGAGGAAACCTAACCATTGAGAAGGTTTCTCTTGTTGAAGGACTCAAGCACAACCTCCTTTCAATTTCTCAGTTTTGCGACAAAGGAATGATTTGCAACTTCACGTCATCAAATTGCTTTATCAAAGATAGCATTTCCGGCGTCACCCTACTCACAGGGATTCGTAAGAGTAATATTTACATTATTGATTTAAATTCTGCATGTAGTATTACTAATCTCTGTTTTGTAGCTAAGAATGTGAGCGAAAATAGTTGGCTATGGCATAAGAGGTTGAGCCACTTGAACTTCAAGTATCTTGCAAAGATTGGTAGGGAAAACCTCGTTCGTGGTTTACCTAAAGTGGCTGACCATCATCCTGAGAAATGCAGTGCATGCCAGCTTGGTAAGCAGTCCGCGTCGTCTTTCACCAGCAAGACCGCTCCATCTACTTCAAGATGCTTACAACTGCTTCACATAGATCTGTTTGGACCCGTAACCACTGCCAGCATTGGAGGAAATAGATATACCTTAGTAGTGGTGGATGATTATTCAAGATATACGTGGGTCGAGATGATGATTTCCAAAGATGATTGTTACGAGATTCTCACCGCACTCTTTAGACGGCTCCAAACTCAAAAACAAGACGACATCGTTAGTGTTCGATCAGATAATGGAACAGAATTCAAGAACAACGGTGTTGCTCAGTATTGTGATGACCATGGGATTGATCACAATTTTTCAACCGTTGTTGTTCCGCAACAAAATGGGGTTGTGGAAAGGAAGAATAGGACGTTGATTGAGGCTGGAAAAACAATGATATCTGAAGTGAAGCTACCTCAGTATTTTTGGGCTGAAGCAATCAATACAGCATGCTTCACTCAGAACCGCTCCCTCATCAACAAAACTTATAACAAGACTCCCTATGAGCTTTGGCGAGGAAGAACCCCCAACATTGCATTCTTCAAGATCTTTGGCTGCAAATGTTTTGTCCTCTACAACGGAAGAGAAAATAGAGGTAAATTCGGAGCCAAGGCCGACGAAGGTATTTTTGTTGGGTATGCTAAACATTCAAAAGCTTTTCGTGTTTTCAATAAAACTAGTTTAAAAATAGTTGAGTCTGTCCATGTTACTTTTGATGAGCATTCTCTCCTTGAGCCACATTTGGCTCCAAATGTTGCTGATGATTTTGTTGAGCATAATGAAACAGGTGAACCATCTCAAACCGCACCTGAACCTCAACCTCAAAATCCAGCACCCTCAACTGAAATTCCCTCAAACCGCATGTTTGAAACCGCACCTGAAGTTCCCACTCCAGATGCAACTCCAAGGGAAGAAGAAGTTGAGAATTCCCCTATCCAGCTTATAGAACCTCTTCGTCAACTTACATTACATGACTTCGCTGAAGGATCTAACGATGTTCCAATTGAAGATCTTCAAAGAAACCTCGCCCAACCAGACTTACCCCGAGGTTCGTGAAGTCGCTAGCCACCCTCACAAATGTGATTGGTGATCTGTTTTCCGGTGTTCAAACAAGGAGATCGAACTATGACGAGCATACTTCTCTTTTATCTCAAGTTGAACCCAAGAAGATTGATGAAGCACTCCAAGATTTCAGTTGGGTCGTTGCTATGCAAGAAGAACTCAACCAATTTGAAAGATGCAAGGTCTGGAGTTTGGTGCCTAGACCTCAGGATCAAGGAGTGATAGGAACTAAGTGGGTATTTAGGAATAAGATGGACGAGAATGGAAGCATCACTAGGAATAAAGCAAGGTTGGTTGCACAAGGATATAGGCAAGAAGAAGGAATTGATTATGACGAAACATTTGCTCCAGTTGCAAGATTGGAAGCTATCAGAATTTTCTTAGCCTACGCCTCTTTCAAGCGTTTCAAGTTATATCAAATGGACGTAAAGAGTGCATTCCTCAACGGCGAACTGCAAGAGACCGTGTATGTTGCTCAACCGCCTGGATTTGAAGACTCCAAATTTCCCAATCATGTCTACAAACTCCAAAAAGCTTTGTATGGACTTAAGCAAGCTCCAAGGGCATGATATGAGACTCTTTCTAAATTTTTACTAGAAAAAGGATTTAAACGTGGTAAAATCGATACAACTCTTTTTATTGCCAAATATAATGAGCATACTTTACTTGTTCAAATTTATGTCGATGATTTTATTTTTGGTTCTACTAACGAGTTACTTTGTAAGCGTTTTGAAAAGCTAATGAAAATCAAGTTTGAGATGAGCATGATGGGAGAATTAACATTCTTCCTCGGGCTTCAAATCAAGCAATGCGAAGAAGGTATTTTTCCTCAGTCAAGCCAAATACACCAAGGAGTTGATAAAGAAGTTTGGATTAGAAAATGCTAAAGCATATGATACTCCTATGGCCACCGGCAATAAGCTAGATAAAGATCTCAAAGGTAAGAAAGTTGATCAAACTTTATATCGAGGTATGATCGGCTCATTACTTTACTTAACTGCTAGTAGGCCCGATATTATGTTTAGTGTCTGTGTATGTGCTCGTTACCAAGCAGATCCTAGAGAAGCACATCTTATTGCGATCAGCGTATAATCCGCTATTTATCCGGAACCACTAACCTTGGACTTTGGTATTCCAAAGATTCGAACTTCGATCTTGTAGGATATTCAGATGCGAGACATGCAGCTTGTACTATTGACAGAAAAGCACTAGTGGTACTTGTCATTTCCTCAGAACAGACTAGTTGCTTGGGCCGGCAAGAAGCAAGCTTCGGTTTCGGTGTCAACCTACAAAGGTACATTCTTTGCTTTGGTAGTTGTTCTTTGTCAAATCCTTTGGATGAAGCAGCAGTTGGTGGACTATGGAATCCATGAAGGAAATTGCCCAACATGTGCGACAACACTTCAACAATTTCAATCTCCAACAACCCTGTCATGCATTTCAAGACCAAGCATATAGATATCAAGTATCATTTTCTCAAAGATCATGTGGAGAAGAGGAATATCCATTTAGAGTACGTGGGGACAGACAACCAGATTGCTGATATCCTCACAAAGGCTCTTGACTCCAAGAGGTTTTTCTTCCTCAGAGGAGAAATGGGTATGCTTGAACTTAAATGAATCCATTCTTTTTATTAGCTAACTTGTGTGTTAAGTATAGTTTCAATTCCATTATTGAAACCGCGTGCATCAAACCGCAAGTATGTCCAACCGCACTGTAGCCAACCGCTTCATTCAAAACCGCATGCTGCAGCTCAACCGCTTGGATCTCAACCGCGTTTCAACCTAGAGTATTATCTATCTTTACTTTTACTTACAGTTATTTAAAAAAAAAACTGTTCAAATTCCTTTTATTATTTTTCAGTCCTTATTTTTCTTTAAGGGTTTATTTGCAAATGTTTTCCCACGAAATTTTAAAATTTGAATGCATTTAATGCAAAGGGAACATTAGCATTTAATGGCCTTCATGTCAGCCGTCATAGGTTGATGTGTTGAAGCTGAAAGGGTGCATCATTTGTAATGATTCACTGAGTTGGTGAGTTTAACTGTCCTTTCACCTGCCAAACCCTAAACCTTTCCTATAAATAGAAGACACAACCTACCTTTTCAAACTTTCCATTCTGTCTTCTCTGGCACCGTACCTATCTAGTGTCAGTTTTCACCAAACCCTTCTTCTCTCTCTTCGTAATATTTGTTTTAAAAGTTCTAAGTTCTTCTTCAATGGCACCCAAACTTATCGAAGACATGGTATGACTTCTGAACCTTAATCTTCTTACTTTTCTGAAATCATACTTGTTTAAGCTTGCTTAAATCCGCCATTGTTGAACCTTTGAATGCTCGAACACCAAGAACTGATTTTTGTTCATATGTTCTTCATTTCTTGATCATTTTGCATGAAATTTGTTGGGTTTTGTTCGGATTTATGCTTAGATTAAGTTTCTAGACTTTATTTCATGATCAATGATCATCTAGGACACTGATTTTGAACTTTTGAAGATTTTAGTTTCGAAAATCCACTTTATAATTTTTGCATTTTCTGGGTGATTCTGAGTAAAGTAGAAATTTTTAATGTTATATTGTTAATCTACTGCTCAATGTGATCATTTTGACATGTTATTTGTTCATTTTGGTTAACTTTCTTCAAATCTCTGTTCTTCGTGTTCTTCATGCACTCATGTGACTGTTCATCTTCATTTTCAGAAATTTCTTATGTTTTGGTTTGACCTAACCTTCAAATCTTGTTTTTCAAAACTTAGAAAATTTTTGGAGATTTTAATTTTATTTGCATGTTTGAACCGCGTCATTGAAACCGCATGCTACTGTGAAACCGCATATCTTAAATTGCTTACCTTTGTGTTTCAAACCGCATGTGTTTTGGTATATCAACCGCACTCTAAGAACCGCATGCCATGTTTTCAAAACCGCATATGTATCCTTTTGAAACCGCTTGCTTGAAAATTACTTAAGTTTTACTAAGTATATAGGCTGGACACCATAAATTTCCTCTCTAAGCACCGCTTGCAGTGTGGGATAATTTTGGATTACAATGCCACGTACTAAGTAAATATACTTTTGTATTTTTCCTATTTGTTTTCCTACCTGTGTTCACAGTTTCCTTGAGGTTGGAAATTATCATTTCCAAAACCGCACTATTGCCAACCGCATGTGTGCACCAACCGCTTGTGAACTGTGATGTTATTAAATTGTTCTAACTTGTGTGTTTTACTTGTAGAATACCAAGTACTTCTTACCAGGGTGGGAGATCAATGAAGCTGAACTGTGGTCTGATGCTCTTGGAAGAGAGATGATAAGGAAAATGCAAGCTTCTGGAATCCTTCCCCTCTTCAATAAACAAAGAAACCTTCACCATCCCTCTTTTCATTGACCAGTTCTACTCAACCGCAGTGCGTGGAGAGACTGAGCTGTCTGATGGAACCAAGATTCCAAACTTAGTGGGAGTAGTTGAAGGATTCAAAGTCTCCATAGACTACTTGGATATTAGAGGCACCTTTGATTTCCATGTGTCTAATGCTCCTGTTGAGGTATCCCAAGAAGTACAGGATGCTACTTGCTCCACCCTCACTGGAAAGCTGGATTCCTTGTCTGGCTATTACAAGAAGATAGCAAGGAGAGAGTTTGGAGAGATGATGAGCCATTTGTGCTACCTAGTTGGGAAGTCTGTGTGTGGGAAGACAGAAACCACAACAACTTCACCTCTCACCAAATGCGATATTCTTTGTGCCATCTACAACGGCATGAAGCTTCATTGGCCCAAAATTTTGATGAGAGAGCGGCCCAGTATTGATGCTTACCTGAAGACCAAAGATGTGCATACCAGATGGAGACCCTTTGGTAGATTGCTAACCGCCATATTTGCCAACTACCAAAGATCCGGAAGATATGAGAACTACCACTCCGTAACCGCTATCATTGGGGAGTTGAAGAAACTTTTGGACTCAAGACTTGCCACTCCTTCAGATTCTCATTTGGCAATGATGAATACAAGTCCCTCTATGATGCTGATACCTTTCAAGCCAAGGAACCTTATGTTGAAATGACCCCTGAAACCGCAGTCAAGGGTCTGGCTAAAGCTGCGAAGGCTGTTTCTAGGAAGAGAAAAGCTGCTGAACCGCTTCTCAAGCAGACCAGAACCGCACCAACCCAACCGCGTGGTTCAACTGGTGTTGGCCCAAGTCAGAAAAAGCCAAGGAAGGGAAAAGAAAAGATGACTCTTCAGGATGAAGTAGTTGAAGAAGAAGAAGAAGAAGAGGAGGATGTAACTATTCCTCGCTTGATTGATAGAGCCAAGAAGGCAAAGGAGACTCAGGCTAAGTTAGCCAAGATGTCTGATGAAGAGCGGACCGCCTACTACAAGGAAGAGATTGAGAAGATAGAAAGAAAAATGGCTGAGAAGGGTGCAGCTAAAGGAAAATTCAAGGAACCCATTCCTCAACCGCCTCCTTCTAAACCGCCCCAAACCCAACCTCTTATCCAATCACCACCTCAATCTCCTATTCACTCCCATCATCCATCCCCTGCTAAGTCCCCACTCCCGAACCGCATTCTCCTCCCCAACCGCAAAGAGCTGCAACCGCTCAGGGGGAGAAGCAACCTAGGCTCAAGCAGTTAGCCAAAAGGAGAACCCCTGTTAAAGGCCCCAAACGCTTTTTGCACCGCATTTCTAAACAACCTACTCTTTCCCCACCTTCATCCCATTCATCTTCCCATTCAACCTCAAATTCATCATCCCCTTCTTCTACCAAATCCAATTCCTCCTCTAGCAAATCTAGAAGCCCAACTCCCTCTCCTCAACGTTCCAACCGCTCCAATTCCCCCCATCAATCTAACCGCGCTCAAACACCTCCTTATTCTCATCATACCCCAGCCATCTCCATTTCAAATCTAAACCGCAATAGATCCCCATCCCCTAACCGCGTCAATTCACCTCCTCCTCCTCCTCCTGAAAATTCTCCAAACCGCATTCCTTCTCCACCTCCTCAAACCTCTCACATTCCAGAAACTTCACCTCCTCAACAGAAATCAAACTCTGTTGAAGTCCATACTACCCATACAAATTCCTCCTCCAATTCCAACCCTATCACTTCTGGTATTCCAACCACAAACATTCCACCTCCTCCAACCGCACCTATTTCAACCGCTCCAATTTCTTCCATCCCAACCTCAACCGCACCTACTACCTTACCCTAAACACTACCCATACCTCCCTCAACCGCTTCACCTTTCACGGTCCCAGCCAGCCGCCTTTTCCAAACCCTTCTGAACCCTCTATCTCAAACCGCCCTTCCAACTCAATCTCAACCGCCTCCCTCAGTTACCCAAATTCCATCAACTTCAACCGCCCCCTCTGACTACCTCCAAATTCTTTTCACCCTCCAACTGATTCAATCACAGTTGGTTGTAAACCAAGGCCATATGCTGAAACTTACTGAATCCAACATTGCCACCGTCGCTTCCAATTCAAACCTAGAAGCCTCCAACCGCTCTCTACATGCCAAGGTTGATTCTCAAACCCGAAATGGCCATCTTAAAGTCCCAATTGCTTGATGCCATTAAGGGGGAGAGATCACCTTCGATGTAGCAAACATTGAAGCCGCCCTCAAAACCGCCGCAGAGTCCTCCCTTTTCAAATTCAAAGTTGAACTTCAAGCCGCAGCTTCTTACTTTCCTTGGGTTCAAGCCGCAGTTCTTACTTTCCTTGGGGACTCTGTCAACAAAGATCAACTCAAGGACTTCATGCAACAACTTACAACCGCTTTTTGTGACTCGTTGATCACACAATTGGTAGGTTCAAACTGAGTTGATGGGAGATATAAGGAGCCTTAACTTTCAACCCGCTCAAGCCTCTACCTCAACCGCTCCTTCTCAAGCCGCCTCAAGCTTTGGAACTCAAAGTCCTGTCTCGAGCCGGACTCCTCAAAGACAGAATTAATGTTGATCTCACCATAGTGGGAGACAGTTTCAAGGAGCAGGTAAAATCCTTTGATGATGATATCTCTTTCAGGTTTAAAAACCTCAAGGCAGGATTCAACCTCAAGCTAGACAACTCAATAAAGGAATTGAAGTCCAACCTGAATGTGACTGTGGATCTGGAACCTTTGAGAGATGCATTATCTACTCAAACTGTAACCATTCAGGATGAGATCTTCACATTCTACAATTCCTTGAAGGCCTGCATTGAAGGGTTTACAAAAGAGATCAAGGATAGTGTTCTTTGCCCATACTGCAGTCGCTGATGCTGTTGGCTCAACCGCTGCTCAATCCGTAACCGCACTTAGAGCAGTTGAGACCACCTTGAGAAGTCAATCTGAAGACCTTCGAGCCCTAAGAAGAACTATCAGAGGTGAAAGCTCAGCCTTCAGACCTTCCGGACCGCAAGTGCCAAATCAAGAGGTGGACCAGCGTCAGGATCAACCGCGCCATCAACAACCGCATCAACATCAACAATCGGCATTAGGACCGCTCTTTACTTGTAATTTCTTTCCCTTTTGCTGAACTACTTTTGATTTGTTGGACCGCACTTCATGTATTTTCTTTTGTCAAACTTCTTTTTGTTTTTGTAACCTTGTAATTTTCCTTCATTCCTGTACTTGTACTCATCTTGGGAATTAATGGAAATTGCATCATGGTTCCAAAACTTTGTTCATTCAAATTGCTTGTTTGTAGAACAATGAAACCGCTTATGGTTTATAACCTCATTCAAATATTTTCTAACTTAAAATCATTTTTTTGAAGGTTAAACATTCAGTTTAAACTGCACTTTGAACTTAAACTCATATTTTTAAGTGCACTGAATGCATTTCTACACTTTCCATATTGTAAGTTTTTATCTTTCAGATAGTATAGAAATCTATAGCTTAAAGCTAAGTGTGTGCATTGACTTGGGACATGAATTACCATGTTAATTCTTATGGACATGTTTTTACCAAGTACAATGTTTGCTTTAGTTATAGTAGGTAATGGCATCAATCAAATAGGGGGAGATTGTTGGGTATGCATGTTTTAACCCTCCTATTTTCTATTAGATTTGATTGATACCATAACCTCATGTCTATTTTAAGGACTTTAGGACCCTATGTAATGAATCTTAGACTTCAATTTTTTAGCTAAGTCCATTTTATAGAATAGGTTAAATTTAGGCTTGAAGACTGGCACAAAACTCATTGGATTGGAGATTTGCACTTCCAGCAGTGTTCAAAACCGTCCCTATGAACCGCACATGTAACCGCATGTGTATTTCTCCTTTGAATCTGCTTCTTGAACCAACTGCAGTGTAACCGCTCTTGAACCGCACCTGTGCAGTTCATGTGAAACTGCATCTGTGCAACCTCCTGGTGTAGCAAACCGCATGGTCCTAACCGCTCCTCACCAACCGCATCCAATGATTGAAGACTTGAAGTGAACCACTTTTTATCCGTTGGAATCCACGTCAGCAATATCAAAAGTCAACCACTAAATCTTGTCACGTGATTCAATGTCAGAGAAGATCTGCAAGGATCTTGAAAAGGTGACAGGTGTCCTAACCTCATTGCTTGCAGCTGGAGCACGATCGGCTTTATCTGCGGCAGTGTACCAAAGGACAAAAGTGGATATTGTGGACCAATAGGATTGCATCAAGTCTTGTCCTTACAGTTTGTATCCAACGGCTAGTTTCTTGATGCTTGGGTATAAATACCCCTAATCTTCACCATTTGAAGATTGCTTGAAAAATTGAGAAGTGTTGTGTTCATAGAAAGTGAAGCTCGCCGTAAATTATTGACCCTTTGAATCTTCATCTTCATACTTCAAGAAATATTCCCATTTCGGAAATCAAGCCTTAACACATTCAAAATCATTGAGCTCTACATCTCTCGGATTTAAAGAGCCTTGATCTTGTTCTCACACACACCCCTCACTTGTTTAAACACATAGTTTATTCATTTGAGATACTGCCGGTTATAGTCTAGGATTTGTTCTTCATAGAAAAGATTTTATTGTACTTTGTAATCTCAAATACTCAATATAAAATCTCTCTTAGAAATCCAAGACTAACCATCTTGGTAGTGGACGTAGATCGTTTATCGATTGAACCACTCCAAATCACGTGTTCTTATATTTCTGCATTTATATTTCCTGTGATTACTAATTATTTATCTCTATCTCTGTTTGATCTTATTTTAGTTATCCATTATTGTGAAATAGTGTTTGGAGTTAACATTGTCAAAAATACACGTGTTTGTAAAACTGCTCTTACCAAAACCGCAAATCAAAACCGCGTTTTACAAACCGCCTCTGCAAATCGCTTTACACTCTATTATTCCGATGTGCATTTTACATCATTACTTGCAGTCTATTATCAACTGCAAGAGGATTTTGTAAGCAAGAGGTTTAGTTTTTAAAAGAGGGCGAAAAATTTGTAACAGCTATTCACCCCCCCTCTAGCTGTATTTTCACCCTTGTTGCCACCTTTGAGACCAACAGTATGAGTAAATTGTTAACCCATAAAATAAGGTAAAATTTATTAAACTTAGTAATAAGAAACATATATAAGTTGTTATAATATTTGAATAGTCAAATAAAATTATCATCGTTATAAAATTATTATCATCGTTATAAAATTGAAATGAATAATAAACATATTTTATTGGAACTGCCATAGAATTTCTTTTTTAAGTTATTGTTCTCCATAGAAAAGAAAATGTCATTGCTTGAAAAAAAAATGCCACATTTAATTTTATTTATTTATAAATACTATAAATTACATAATATTAGACCATGTGTAGTGGTGAGCGAATTTTCGCTCGCCAAGTGAAAACTGGTGAGCGAAAATTCGCTCAACTGCTGTAATGGTGAGCGAATTTTCACTTATACCCCTGAGCGAATCAGTTTCGCTCAAAGTTTGAGCGAAAATGTCTGCGAACCCAAAACGGATTAAGAGTCTATAACTATATAAAGGCTGAAGTGCACACTCCCCCCCCCCCATTTTCCCGCTCAAACTAGAACTGAGACTAAATAGAGTTTAGGTTCATTACTCAATTAATAAACACACCTACTTTAATAACCCGAAATAAAATTTGAAAAATCTGAGGGATATTAATCCCATGTCGTCTAGGAATTGAAATGCTAGGAAATGGAGTAGTATATATTGAGAGGCCTTAACATTTGAAAACCAATTGGGATATTAATTCCACATCGTCTAGGAATTGAAATGCTAGGAAATGTAGTAGTATAAGTTTTGGGGCCTTTGACTCCTTAGTGAAAATCAGCTTTCTTGTTGTATAAATTTTGGGGCCTTTAGCTTCTTAGTGAACACTAGCTTTCTTGGTGTTAGGCGCGCCTAGGTCACGCCTAGGGCGCTTATCACCGCCAAATGGCTCATTAACTAAGACTTTTCATAGCTCCTTAATTTCTCAAGAAAACTTTACATTTAATATATATTGAGAGGCCTTAACCTTTTAAAAATCAAATGGGATATTAATCCCACGTCGTCTAGGAATTGAAATATTAGGAAATGGAGTAGTATATATTTAGAGGCCTTAGCATTTGAAAACCAAATAGGATATTAATCTCACATCGTTTAGGAACTGAAATGCTAGGAAATTGAGTAGTATAAATTTTGGGGCCTTTAGCTCCTTAGTGAACACCAGCTTTCTTTGTGTTGGGCGCGCCTAGGACGCCTAATCACCGCCAAATGGATCCTTAACTAAGACTTTTCATAGCTCCTTAATTTCTCAAGAAAGCTTTCCATTTATTGAGAGGCTTTAGCATTTGAAAACCAAATGGGATATTAATCCCACATTGTCTAGAAATTGAAATGCTAGGAAATGGAGTAGTATATATTGAGAGGCCTTAGCATTTGAAAACCAAATGAGATATTAATCCCACATCGTCTAGGAATTGAAATGCTAGGAAATGGAGTAGTATATATTGATAGGCCTTAGCATTTGAAAACCAAATGGTATATTAATCCCACATCGTCTAGGAATTGAAGTACTAGGAAATGGAATAGTATAAATTTTGGGGATCCTTAGTGAACACAAGCTTTCTTGGTGTTGGGCACGCCTAAGTCATGCCGAGGGGGCCTAATCACCGCCAAATGACTCCTTAACTAAGACTTTTCATAGCTCCTTAATTTCTCAAGAAAGCTTTTCATTTAGTATATATTGAGAGGCCTTAGCATTTGAAAACCAAATGGGATATTAATCCCACATCGTCTAGGAATTGAAATGCTAGAAAATGGAGTAGTATATATTGAGAGGCCTTAGCATTTGAAAACCAAATTGGACCTTAATCCCACATCGTCTAGGAATTGAAATGCTAGAAAATGTAGTTGTATATATTAAGAGGCCTTAGCATTTGAAAACCAAATGGGATATTAATCTCACATCGTCTAGGAATTGAAATGCTAGAAAATGGAGTAGTATAAATTTTGGGGCCTTTTGCTACTTAGTGAACACTAGTTTCTTTGTGTTGGGCGCACCTAGGTCACGCCTAGGGCGCCTAATCACTGCCAAATGGCTCCTTAACTAAGAA
Source organism: Adenophora triphylla var. japonica (assembly GCA_022495995.1). Taxonomy (NCBI): domain Eukaryota; kingdom Viridiplantae; phylum Streptophyta; class Magnoliopsida; order Asterales; family Campanulaceae; genus Adenophora; species Adenophora triphylla. Next base: position 177,551 of record JAFEMH010003422.1, read on the forward strand.
TTTTCATAGCTCCTTAATTTTTCAAGAAAGCTTTACATTTAGTATATATTGAGAGACCTTAACATTTGAAAACCAAATAGGATATTAATCCCACATCGTATAAAAATTGAAATATTAGGAAATGGAGTAGTATATATTGAGAGACCTTAGCATTTGAAAACCAAATGGGATATTAATTTAACATCGTCTAGGAATTGAAATACTAGAAAATGAAGTAGTATAAATTTTGGGACATTTAGCTCCTTAGTGAACACCAGCTTTCTTTGTGTTGGGCGCGCCTAGGTCACGCCTAGGACGCCTAATCACCTCTAAATGGCTCCTTAACTAAGACTTTTCATAGCTCCTTAATTTCTCAAGAAAACTTTCCATTTATTGAGAGGCTTTAGCATTTGAAAACCAAATAGGATATTAATCTCACATTGTCTAAGAATTGAAATGCTAGAAAATGGAGTAGCATATATTGAGAGACCTTAGAATTTGAAAACCAAATGGAATATTAATCCCACATCGTCTAGGAATTGAAATGATAGGAAATGGAGTAGTATATATTGAGAGGTCTTAGCATTTGAAAAACAAATGGTATATTAATCCCACATCGTCTAGGAATTGAAGTGCTAGGGAATGAAATAGTATAAATTTTGGGGATACTTAGTGAACACTAGCTTTCTTGGTGTTGGGCGTGCCTAAGTCATGCCTAGGGCGCCTAATCACCGCCAAATGGCTCATTAACTAAGACTTTTCATAGCTTCTTAATTTCTCAAGAATGCTTTCCATTTAATATATATTGAGAGGCCTTAGCATTTGAAAACCAAATGGGATATTAATCCCACATCGTCTAGGAATTGAAATGCTAGGAAATGGAGTAGTATATATTGAGAAGCCTTAGCATTTTAAAACCAAATTGGACATTAATCCCACATCGTCTAGGAATTGAAATTCTAGGAAATGGAGTAGTATATATTGAGAGGCCTTAGCATTTGAAAACCAAATGGGATATTAATGCCACATCGTCTAGGAATTGAAATGCTAGAAAATGGAGTAGTATATATTGAGAGGCCTTAACATAGTGCTAGGAAATGAAATAGTATAAATTTTGGAGCCTTTGGCTCCTTTGTGAACACCAGCTTTCTTGGCGTTGGGCGCGCCTAGGTCACTCCCACGCCTAGGGTGCCTAATCATCGCCAAATGGCTCCTTAACTAAGACTTTCATTGCTCCTTAATTTCTCAAGAAAGCTTTCCATTTTCGTTTCCCGCTCACAGCCAGTTTTGGAATTGGAAACTTGATCGATTTTGTCATTTCACATTTGTAAGATAGTGACTTGCTATAAAGAAAAAGGGAAAAAATAAAAGGGATAGACGTGTGACGTGCTCTATGGAGAGCAACTTCTCCTATTATTTTTAACTTTCTTTGAAATAGTTTTTTATCCGTGCGTTTAACTCACGGGTGTAGCACTAGTTAAATATAATGACCCAGTTAAAATTGGTGAAAATCCCATCTCATACGAAAATGAGGTGTGGGAGGAAATGGTGGCGGTGGATTGTGTGACGAGAATGTTGAGGGAATAACAATGGGAGTTGCAGAAGGTGGAGGAAGGGTTGAAGATGGTGGTGGAGTTTGAGATTGGTGAGGGAGAAGGGACTAGGGGATTTTTTTTTTCTTTTTACACTTATAGTTTAATATATTAGTTCATCTTTTACTTCTTTATTTCACATTTAGAACCTTTAGTTTATTTTAATTTTTTGTTGGATTTCTCCTTAAAGTTTTTGTCACTTTAGTTACACATGTCAATTTAAAAAAAAAATTGGATATTGTTAACCCGAGTTACATTGAACGAGCATAAAAAACAGATGGGGTACTATTTTTGCAATGAAATGAGTTTAGTTATAAAATACAAACAACCCCGATAGTAGAGTTACGTTTTAAACAAAAATTCCTTATCTTATTTATCCCAAAAATAATTTTATTTTCACCATTATTATTAAAATTATTGAAATTTAGAAAATATCAACCCAAAAAATAAGAGGACAGAAAGAGGATTAGAGTCAAGAAGGACTAATGAGTAATGGATGAGTAAATTGTTAACCCATAAAATAAGGTAAAATTTATTGAACTTAGTAATAAGAAATAAATATAAGTTGTTAAAATATTTGAATAGTCAAATAAAATTATCATCGTAATAAAATTATTATCATCATTATAAAATTGATATGAATAATAAACATATTTTATTGGAACTGTCATAGAATTTCTTTTTTAAGTTATTGTACTCATTAGAAAAGAAAATGCCATTGCTTAAAAAAATGCCACACTTAATTTTATTTATTTATAAAGACTAGAAATTACATAATATTAGACCATGTGCAATGGTGAGCGAATTTTCGCGCACCAAGTGAAAACTGGTGAGCAAAAATTCACTCAACTGCTGTAATGGTGAGCGAATTTTTGCTCATACCCCTGATCGAAACTGTTTCGCTCAAAGTTTAAGCGAAACCGTGAGCGAAAATGTGTGAGAACCCAAAACGGATTAAAAGTTTATTTTTTAATTTTGATTTACCCCAAACGACGTTGTTTATGCATTATATCAAAAAAGTTCATAATTTTTTCGCCTATAAATAGTGCCTAATATTGTATAGGTTATTAACACCTATTTTTCCCTACTTTCTCTCTTTAAAGCTTAAGTTTAAAATAATTTTTTTTTTTTAGTTTTTGATTATGGATAATTACGGAAACAATTTCAGATATGATTATAATCAAAATTGGCTCGAAGAAATGTTGGTTACTGATCCAAATTTCACAAGCAATTACCGTCAAAACAACTTCCAAAACTACTCCCAAAGCTCAAATCCTATCAACTTCTCCCAAAACTCACCCCGTGATTTTAATTATCCGCTAAACACTCAAACATTTTATGGCTCAATGTCATTCAAAAGCTTCACTTATGAGTCGAAGAACACTGAATTTGTTCTAGAGACACAAGAGGAAGATGAAGGAGAGGAAGAAGAAGATGTTGTACCAGAAAGGCAAAAAGGAGCTCTAAAAAAGAAAAAAGAAACCATTGCCTAGAAATTCATAGAAGATAAAGCTCTCATCAGTGCTTACATAAATACAAGCACTAGTGCAATAATAGGTACCAACCAAAAGTTTGAGAAGTTGTGGAGTACTGTAAAGGCAAGGTACGATAAGGCGCATCAACAAAAGCCATCAGAAATTGGAAAAAGGACTTTATCTATGCTTCGAGCTCGATGGGGTAGGATGGCGAAATGAGTGAACTTGTTTGTTGCGATGTACGATGAAGCAACTGGACGAAAGAGGAGTGGATACAATGAACAATACGTTCGACGTGAGGCTAAACAACTATATGAAAATCATGAAAGCAAACCTTTTAAAGAAAAGGACATGTGGTTTATGCTGAAGAACTATCCCAAATGGGAGCAGCGGATTCAGACTACCACCGTGGGTAGTCAAAAGAAAAAGGCTAAGTCATCTCGTCTCATTTGTGTGGAGAGTGACAATGACAGTGGAGGTAGCGACAAAAGGTTCATTCTTAATGAGATGGGAGGTTACGCGACAACGAGAAGTGATGATGCAGACACCGTTCAATTAAGAGAGCGACCACCGGGGAAAAAGCAGCAAAGGCAGCGGCATCAGCCAGAAATAAGGGGTATTCAAGTGGAGGGTCTTCAACTGCTGAAGTAGTAGAGGGTTTTACTACTCGACTCCAGCTACTCTCTGACCAACACCCAACAATTATTAAACTGGAACGAGAGAAATTGGAGCATTTGAAAAACAAATACTTTATGAAGAAAATGTTGGCCAAATCAGCTTTACTTGCAAAGCTACTTGAAAAGGCGATATTGTCCCCAGAAGAGGAGGAGATGAAGGCACGTTTGATGAGTAAGATGAAGGATTTTTAGTCGGTTTAAGTTTGCTTTCTTTAATTATTGTAGTGTGGTGTTTCTTAATTCAGTATTGTGTTTAAATTTATTGTATTTTTGTTTTTAAATTTATGTATTGTGAGTGGTTTGTTATGAATAAATGTTTGTTATTTGTTACATATTGTGTTTTGTCAAATCAAATGAATGGCATTTGTAGTCTAGTTGGTCAATAAATGAATGACATCAAGAAGCTGGTTATTATCATGGAATCTAGTTCTTTTGTCCATACACACATTGTATAGTCTAGTTGGTCAACTCATCTCCATTATTTGTCAAGAGTCAGGAATCCAATAAATTATAGTTGTTAAAGTTGATTTGTCATATCCAACTTTCATCCGTTAAGAATCCAATATTTATAGAAGCTACATCAGTATTGTAACACACATTCAAGCTCAACAATTCCAAATATCACTCACCATTAAACATGTCTTGTAGTTATTCTGTTCCAAGCAACAACTCATCATCCAACTCTTCATCTAACTATTCAGATGAAGATAATATGATGACTAACAATTATAAAGAAGTTTGTGCAATGGCTAGTTATTTCAGCCAAAATTTGGTGCCAAAACTTATGCAATCCCTACCCACCCCTCATTGTCGTATCCGCATTGAACGTTATCGTGATGAAGGTCATGTAATGCTCTTTAGTCAATACTTTGCTCCCAGGCCAATGCACCCCCCAAAAATATTCAAACGTAGATTACGAATGGACATACATGTCTTTCTTCGTTTGGTTGCAGAAACAGAGCAATGCGATGAATATTTTCAACAAAAGTCTGACGAAACGGGGAGGATGGGCTTGTCTACTGGTTTTAGAAGCCGTTACCTGACATGATCTATGTATTTGACATTCTTTCTTTGGTATTCCAGGCTCATTGATTGATATCAATGTCTTGCACCGATCTCCGATGTTTGATGATCTTTTAAATGGTGTGGCGCCTCATGTTAGCTTCCAAGTGAATGGCAATCAATACAACAAAGGATATTATCTCAATGATGACATCTATCCACATTGGGCTACATTCATCAATTCAATTCCCCTCCTCATAGAGGAGAAACACAAATTATTTGCAAAAATACAAGAGGCATGCAGAAAAGACGTAAAGCGTGCCTTTGGGGTGTTTCAAGATCGATTTGCAATACTTCGTAAACCGTCACATGCCTGGAGTGAGGTAGTTTTTGGTAAGTGTAGACACCCCATTTTGAACCAATAATTACATAATTACACTACTCTTCATCTCTCTTTTGTGTTTTGATGAACGCATATTAGTTTCGTCATGTTTCGTTAAGTTTCAAACTAACCTCGTTAGTTTTGGACCTAGCTGACTAACAGAATAAACTGAAGAGGGCAAAATGGTCAAATGACTAGTTGTCCCGCGCGGAACAGAAGTGTCTCGCGCGAGACAACCCCTCTGCAGGATGTGCAGAATCACTTTCCTTTCAACCTCTTTTCTTGATAAATATCATCTAATCCGGGTCTCTACTGACTAGAGGGTTCTGGAAGCTTCCTTGGGAGGAGTCCCAACCCACTTGAGTCTCCTAAACTTGGTGACCAAGTCATTCATTCACCTAATAATCCCCTATAAATACTGATGGCTTTCAGTATTTCAGAGGTCCCCGATTCCCGATCGAAAACACACAACACACACAATTTGTTGGTTTCTTTCCACGAAAGACTCCTTCAAATCACTCACAAACAACCCCTAAATTCGTCCATCAACCACGTTGATTGACAAACATCAAAGCTCAAGCCTAGAATCAAGGCGAAGCTCTGCCCAAATCACTTCTCGACCGAGGAAAACACTTAGAATCATGTTCTAAATCAAACACTCCCTAAACAAGGTAAATTCCTATATTTTTAATCTTCTTCTTCTCAATCTCTCTATTGGCTTTTAGAGTAGTGTAACCCCATCAAAAGGGTTAGCCTTGAATTCCTTCAATCCATGGAGGTGATCTCGAAGTATACAACCCGACATTTCTAATTAAGAAATTAATTAGAATTTGCTTGTTTATTAATTTGATTGATAATACTCAATTGACAAGACCGATCTCCGAATTGGGTGGAATGGGAGCTCCTCGACCTTCCCATTCCAACCCCCGAACCCTCAAATCTCTTTAAACAAAAAAATGTTTTTCTTAATGTTTTCCTAAATAAATAATAAGTGGCGACTCTATTATTCAATAAAATATCAACGCTACAGTTTTGACGACTCTGATGGGGACAATTAATTAAGAGGGTTAAACTTGCATTACAATTGAGTATTATCAATCTTTTTAATTTCCTGCAAAAAAATTGATTTTTCTGGAATTTTTTCTGAATTTTTTGTACTGTTTTCATCAAAAAAATTACTGTCAGACTGCTTGTCCAGCGCGGGACAAGGTTGTCCCGCGCGAGACAATGGTACGGCATAATCAAAATCAAACTTGGTTATTTGTTGACCTTTTCTTCTAGTTTGACCTCATCCAAGAATAAAAGACTTGGTTGACTTTTATCAAAGTTTGACCACATTTAAAAAAAAAAAAACAAAACAAAACAAAAACTTACAGAAAAGTTTTAAAAATTCGGAAAAGTCAAAATAAATTATTATTTCTATTTTGCTTGTAATAACTTTATTTTGCAGGGTAGAGTAATTATTAATTACTTGAACTATATATTTGCGTGAGATTGATTTATTTTAATTTTTTATCGGTCATCGGTTGACTCGGGCTTTGTAATTAATTAATTTAATTTTCTCTCTCTCTCTCTCTTTATGTAGAACTACGATGGCCTGAGTCTTCCTAATTTGGGAGAAACGTAAGCAACCACTTGGTGCGGCCATTATCTGTTTTCCTTTTAGTTTTCAAAAAAAAAAAAAAACTTTATATTTTCTCTATCACTTAGATTGACTATCACACACGCGCACTCATAATATAACTGTCATTGCACTATATACCCTTGATAAACCCGGGACCCACACTAAGGACGGATGACGGTAACCACCTAGTCGCCGGTCTCTCCGAAGTTGGATCATCCCACTCCGCATATTCAATCCATCTAGATTGTCATATCGCGGGGAGCCTAGCCTTCCAGCACCGCATTGACACATATCATGTAGATTGACTTTTTAGGACACTCTGTGACCGGTCGGTTTGATCTTGGAGTCCTTGTAATCCCTTGTCATGACCGTTTTGTGCAATAACCATGGAAAAGAAATCAAAAAATTGTCGCTTCGAAATTGTCCCTTCGGAAATGTCCCTATGATTGTCTCTTCGGATTTGCCCCTAAAGAGAAAAATTTCTCACCAAATTTATTGCACAAAACTCGATGTTACTTGAGATGACTTCGACCCCTCGGTCCTTAGGTTTGGTTTTCGAATGTTAGAAACCCCCAAAACGGATTTTCCATTTGACCAAAATTAGGACTAAAATCAGAAATTGTGACTTTCCGTGGTATTGTCTCGCGCGAGACTACTTGTCCCGTGCGAGACAAGTGCTCGGTCTATTCGTGTTTTGGCCAAAATCTTCAAGCCTTCATTCACCCTATTCAGCAGACTTGTTGGGACTCGATCATGGTTTAACACGGTTGCTACATGTCTAGGTTCTTCGCCAAAGCTCGACACGATGTCTGCTTCTCCTTCTGTCACCGAGGCCGAAACCAACGAAGCTAAGGCCCAACTCATCCAAGCCCTACTTAAGATGGATGAACAAAGTAAGAAAATTGAGGAAAAAAATACCCAAATGACCGCCCTCATGCAAGAGCTCCATGATATGAAAGTCAAGAAAGGAAGAAAACAAAAGCAGATATTGCCAATCCATCACCAAGTTCCCTCGCAAGTACAAGACACCCGATATTGCCAAGTTTAATGGTAATACTTGTCCTCGAGCTCATGTTGAAACCTACACTTGGGCTATGCTTCCAATGGGAGTTGATAACACAATCTTGGCCCAATGCTTTCCTCAAACCTTAGAGGGTGCTGCAAGGGATTGGTACATGTCTCTTCCTATAACTACAAGGCTTGACTGGTCGTCTGCATGTTTGGTCTTCCAAAGGCAATTTGAAGACAACTCCACTCACCGCCCCACTAGGAGGGATCTTGAACAAACCAAGCAACATGCCAATGAGTCTTTTGCTGAATTTGCTAGAAGATGGAGACTCAAACTTACTGAAATTGTCGAAAGACCTACTCTCAAAGAGCAAATCAACATCTTCCTCCAATGCCTCTGTGATGAATATCAAGAGAAGTTCGTCGGTAATTACTTCCCTAGCTTCAATGAACTCCATGAGTCTGGGATTAGGATCGATGACTTCATAAAAAGTAGAAAGAAGGAAAGCACTTTTCGCTTCAACAAACCTACCACGAGTAAGGATGCTTCAGTCAACGATATTGCATTCAACCGCTCCAACACCGGCAAGTATTCTGCTGTTCCTCCTCCTGAAAAGAAAAAGAGGAACTATGACAAAATTGAAGGAATCTCTCAAGAGGAACTCTTCGATGTGCTTGTCAAGAATGAAAAGATCAAACCAAGGGAAGGTGGTCCTCCTAAGGATATGGGTCCTAATCATGCTCATCACTTATTCTGCAAGTACCACAACTTCTTCGGCCACGACACCAACACTTGCCACCACTTGAAGAACATAATCCAAGACCTCTTTGACAATGGAGAGTTAGAACGTCCCAACGTCATCACCAATCCTCTTCCTCGTAACACATGAACTAGATGAAGCTACACTTACCACTTTGGGGCTATAACTATCCTCTTCCTTTCTCCTTTGATAGAAGTAGATTAGATTTTAAATTTCCAAGTATGAACTCGAAGAGTCATTCTATCTTTCTAGTACTCCTCACCTCCTCTAGTTTGTGTCATCTAAACTATCGAGTCTGTTCTTAAATTTCTCAATTAATCAAAGTCATTTTTCCTAAACACTTTCCCTAAGGTTGTCTTACCTCATGAGTATCATTTAATTCATGAAAAATAATGGACCCTCCATTCCCTAAATCATCGCAAAAATAGAGACTTCTAAGCGAGTTTAAGAAGAAATTTATCTTTAGGAAGCTTAAGGGCTAAACATTACACCTACTGAAAGTCAAAGGTCAACAAATGAAGAAAGCCAAAAGGTGCTGCTTTCAACCTTCATTCCAAGAAGAGTGGGCTAATCAATTCAAAGCTTTGAGAGTACAAAAAAAAAACTATCTAGCTTTCATCACCCCCACAACAAATGTGAAAATTCAAATGCATGAAGGACCCTCCTGCAAAAAAGAGGAGTCAAGCGATACCAACAAAAGAAATGAAGATTACTCAGCATCCTCCTGCCACAAGTGAAGAAGACTTTCAGTATCAAGAAAGATGTTTACCTTTAAGTCATACTAATTATTGGCTTTCTTCTCAATCTTATTTAGAAAATTCTAGATGATGCACGCTTCATTAAAAGGTAGAACAACTTTTCTAGATCTTTGAGCCAAGTAGCGTTCCTTGTTGAGTCTAGGGGCTTCCTGTTAGCCACTCTCATACACACTATTGAAATCCAAGCATCAAAGTTGGGGTTTCCTAACCTTTCCTCCCCCAGTCAATCTCTACTTCAAACTCTTCAAAATAATCAAATATACATTAGGAGCTTTCCTCTTTGCTTCTCACTCTCATCATTAGAAAATTCACTTCTCTAAAGAGTCAATGCTTGGATAACCTTTCAAAGAATAGAGTCCGTCTCTCCTCAACTAACTTGAGATCTCATCTCTCTCTCCTCAAATAAGATTCTCTTCTCTGAGTTCTCTTCAAGTTAACATACTATTTTTTTTTAAAAAAAAGAGACGCAAAAAAGATGCTCGCTAGATTGAAAATCCGAAAGGGCGGTCAAGGCAAAAACCAGGGTGCGTCACTAAAAGAAAAATCAAGGGCAAAGGGAGAGTATTCTTCAACCTTCATCATCGGACATCATTCGATCCTCTTCAAATCAAACCAACAAGGAGAGTCTTCTTCGATCATCTTCAAATCAAGAGAGCAGACTCACAAGCCCGTTCAAAAAGTCATCTACCACTTGTAAGCAACTTGGGGCTTGAGACAGGAAAGAGATTTAGACATAGAGCCATTACTACAGTCGACATATTTGTAGTCATTTGCCTCACAGAGACGCGATTCAAGGGAGAATTAAGAATGAAGATTCGCAACAGGCCTAGATGTGTTCACACAAGGTTACTCATCGAAATTCTATAACAATGAAGAAACAGTACAACCTCCCTGACTAGCAACAGATTCTGCATAAACCTGATTTGGTCTCAACTCGTCAAACACAAGTTCACTCATACAGTTCACCCATCTCAAATATCAATCCATGCAAATGTCCTTACATGTCTATATACCAAATACTCATACATAAACTCACCACCAAAATGACCAACCGACCATTTGCACGAACAGACGTGGGCACCACCACGTAAGTCCAGTTAAATAACTAAAATTTGAAAAAATATATTTGAAATCTTTATGTGCTAGCAGGTGCAGAAAGGTAAGAATCTTTCGGGTCCATCCGAGACCATCATGCATATATCTTGCATTACAAGAGCCGACAGAACCTCCACTTCAACCAACTTCAAGTATGTGACCTCGACAACCACAACAAAGTCTGTGACCTCAGCATCAAAGTCTGTTACAGCAGCAACGACAACCAAGTTCGTGACCTCGACAACAACGGCAACGTCAGTAACCTCAGGCGGCGCATCATCAACAACGGGTATCATCAGAATTGGGTCAAGTCCTTGATTCCTCAGTACGATCTTACCTTTTCTTTCAAAAATTGGTTTTTCAAAATGCTTTTCAAAATACCTAAAATAGCCTTTTTAGTGTTTTGGAGTCGAACTACGTTTGGTCTGATTCTCTCTTAGAGATACGTGGGCAGCCGTGCGGCACGACCATCCCAATGTTCAGAATGATGTCTTTTCTATCGACGACATGACTTCTTCCATAAGTCTTGTCATTAGGGGCTCTGTAAACACCCCATTCTGAACCAATACTTACATGATTACACTATTCTTCGTCTCTCTTTTGTGTTTTGATGAAACCACATTAGTTTCGTCATGTTTCGCTAAGTTTCTAACTAACATCGTTAGTTTTGGACCTAACTGACTAACAGAATAAACTGGGGAGGGCAAAATGGTCAAATGAATAGTTGTCCCGCGTGAAACAGGCGTGTCTCGCGCGAGATAGCCCCTCTGCAGGATGTGCATAATCACTTTCCTTCTCCGTTTCAACCTCTTTTCTTGATAAATATTATCTAATCCGGGTCTCTACTGACTAGAGGGTTCTGGAAGCTTCCTTGAGAGGAGTCCCAACCCACTTGAGTCTTCTAAACTTAGTGATCAAGTCATTCATCCACCTAATAAACCCCTATAAATACTGATGACTTTCAGTATTTCAGAGGTCCCCGATTTCCGATCGAAAACACACAACACACACAATTTGTTGGTTTCTCTCCACGAAAGACTCCTTCAAATCACTCACAAACAACTCCTAAATTCGTCCATCAACCACTTTGATTGACGAACATCAAGGCTCAAGCCTAGAATCAAGGCGAAGCTCTGCCCGAATCACTTCTCGACCGAGGAAAACATTTAGAACCATGTTCTAAATCAAACACTCCCTAAACAAGGTAAATTCCTATATTTTTAATCTTCTTCTTCTCAATCTCTCTATTGGCTTTTAGAGTAGTGTAACCCCATCAAAATGGTTAGCCTAAAGGCCCTTCAATCCATGGAGGCGATCTCGAAGCATACAACCCGACATTCCTAATTAAAAAATTAATTAGGGTTTGCTTGTTTATTAATTTGATTGATAATACTCAATTGGCAAGACCGATCTTCGAATTGAGTGAAATGGGTGCTCTTCGACCTTCTCATTCCATAACTTAACCCCCGAACCCTCAAATCTCTTTAAACATAAAAATATTTTTCTTATTATTTTCCTAAATAAATAATAAGTGATATTGAACAACAGAGCCGCCACTGTAAGATAATGACAACTTGCATCATATTACATAATATGGTTGTTTAATATGAACGAGATCGATATAAAAATTATGATGATGCGAGTGAGTTCTAGGCGGATAAACCAAAAAATAAGGTGAGGGAAAAAAAAGTCCGCTCGAATTGATCAAGATGATACTTTCACGTACACAACCGAAAATTCACATGTTGAAAACAGTATCACCGAATAAATAGCACGCAAACGAGATCTCCAAAACAAAACCGCACACATGGCTCTCAAAGCATTTGATTGAGCATATTTATGCGATCAACAACTCTTAATATTATATTTAGCATTTTATCTACTATTGTCATGCTTTATTTTCGTATGTAAGTTCTGTATTAAGTTATTAATTTTATGCATTGAATGTTTTAAATATTAAATTGATGTTCATTTATCAGTATTTGATATACAAAAAAATGCAACTACAATAAAATATAATTTAAAAAATAAAAAAAATTATTTTGTAATGTGAACGAATAAAAAAATTAATTTATATTACTAATTTATAAAATAAAATAAATATTTTTTTTGATAATTATAAAAATATTTTGAGCAAAAATTTCGATCACCACTGCAAGATATCAGTTTCTGTGAGCGAAAATTCGCACAAGCACCAGTTTCGCTAATTCGGTAAGCAAAAATTTTGCTCACCATTGTGCATGCTCTTATAATTGTTTTTAACAATAACTAAAAGTTTAAGAATAATTCCTCCGTTCATTTGAAAATAGACTTATTTCTATTTTTTGGTATTACTCTGGTATTACTCTGAAAATTAATAAACAATTGAACATGATTTTTTTTTTTTAGATATTATAATTTTTAAATGAATGAGGCCTACTTGTTATAATCACTAGTCGTACAAACGAGCTCATATACTAGTTACCATGCCATTAACGATCACGATATCACTCTCTATACTTATACTCGGATCATCTCCAAAGAGCAACGCCATTACCACCTGCGCCAATTCCAATTTGGTGCGAAATTCATCCTACAACGATGCCAAATTTCCCGATATTTTGGTGATACCTTGAAAATGCGCCAAATTTGGTGCATGTAATTTCTTGCGATATCCATGTTTTTTTTTTTGGATGAAAATTCTTCTTCCATTATCTAGACTTCCTCCAATATCAGAAGATATATTTAAAAAATATTCTGTAAAACTAAACAATAATTATTGCAGTTAAAGAAATGTTTTTTTTTTTAAGATCTATTATAAAATTGTCACTCCATAGTATAACACTTTAATAATAAAATAAAATATACAGCCCTTAAAACATTTTATGTGTAAGTAATTAGTATTTTTTATTATAATCGCGATTAAAGTGTACTAATCAGTGATCAAAACAACCAAATATTCTGTCACAATTTAAGATTTTAATTTGATTTTATACAATTATTTAACAACCAATGCAAATGTGCCAACGATAATACTGAATTGAAGACGTAATTTATTAAAAAACTAGCAAAAGCCCGTGTCCAAGGACACGTGTTTTATTTTTTTTTTTTTTTATTTTTTTAAATTTTTATTTTTATTTTTTTTAAATTTAATTTTTTTTAAGGGCAAAATGGGAAAGAGACAACTTAGTGAGGGCAAAATGAGAAATTTGACATATGATACTGTTCATAGTACTATAGCAAGTACCATTCCCATTTATACTATAGACTAGTAACACCCCCGTGCGATGCACGGCGTGGTTAAGATTTTTAATTAATTAATATTTAATATTTAAAATATTATTTTTAAATCAAAAAAATATCAATTAAATAAGTAAACGAATATGATTAATATTTATTTGTAAATAATAATTATTAAAAGAATTAAAATAAAATGTACTCTTTCCTAGTGTAACACCCGTGCGATACACGGGAAGTTGCTTATACTAAAAAAAAAGGATATTGAAATAAAATAAATAAAATAAGATGTTTTTATAAACTGTGGAAACCCTCTTACCACTTACTACAGTGTCAGTACAAACATACATGATTATCATTATTATATATAAATAACCACGTAATATCAACCTAAGAACCTTATTTTGGAATGGAGGGAGAATAATTATGGATGAAAAGGAAAAAAAATTCACATATAAAAAATTTTTCATTATCACGAAAAAATAATTAATCTTTATTTTATTAATGAATGGTAAAATTTTCATTTTCTTCCTAACCTACCCACCTACACATCCACCACACAACAAAACGGACCATACCACCCCCAAAAGTACACACCTTTTTCCCCCTACTTTAGTTATACATTATTTCATTATTTTTTATGATAAGCAGAAGAAAATTGTCATACACAAATTAAAAATTTAATTGAATTGGCATTGATATATAAATAGCACAATTTGAATATATACAGTTAAAATAAAATTATTTGGAGAAGTCAGCTAAAAAAATAAACCATGATAAGGCCCACTAATTTTTTTAGGGTTTCAAATATATTCAATAAAAACGACCATTGAAACGCTCCTTTTTTTCTTTAAAAAAATGAATAGCAAAAAGGTTTCAATTTTTTTTTTTATTTTAAATCAACATTTTCATTATCCCAAGAAAACAAAGTAAAAAACGCAATGCTAATGCGACCAAAAAGTTTACAAAATAATAAATATAAAATGAGGTGACGATATTTTACTAAACATATTTTTATAACTTTATCGTTTCTCATGTAAAAATGGCAAAATAATAATAATAAACGTCCACAAATGATTTGCAATCATGAAATAATTTACAAATATATATTACCAATTAAAAAAAAAAGACATGATCCAAAAAAAAATACATTAAAAGTTCGTCTATTATATATAAAAAGGGGACAAAATTAATGTTTGATTAGCTACTAAATTGTTTGATGTATCGAGCTAAAATAAACCTAATAACCATATTACCCCTTTCAACTCATCATTCTATACCCACCACTTTTTTTTATTTTATATTATTTATTTTTTTGATTAGTAAAATTATTATTATTATCATTTATAATTAAAAAAATACTTTACACTTAATTAATTTTCACTATCCCAAGAAAAAAAAAAGTAAAAAGGGCAATGCTAATGCGACAAAGAAGTTAACAAAATAATAATAAAAATATATAATCAATTAAAAAAATTGACATGTTAAAAAAAAATACATTACATTTTCGTCTATTATATATAAAAGGGGACATAATTAATGTTGGATTAGCTACTAAATTGTTTGATGTATCGAACTAAAATAAACATAATAACCATAATACCCCTTTCAACTCATCATTCTATACCCACCACTTTTTTTTTGATTTTATATTATTTATTTTTATGATTAGTAAAATTATTATTATTATCATTTATAATTAAAAAAATACTTCACACTTAATTAATTTTCACAAAAAAATATTGAGAAATTCCAAAAGGAAAATTAAGAAAGGGTAATTAAGAAATTTATATTTTAAAAAGAAGGGTTTTTTTTTTCTGTGTCAAAATCAAACGAAAATAGACTCTATTTATAGAGAAAAAAAAATTAAGAATTTTTGTGTAATTTTTTTTTTTTAAATTTATTTATTATGAAATAATTTAGGTAAAAAAAAAGGGTGAAATTTTCATTTAAAAAAGAGGTTTTTTTTTGTCCAAATCAAATGAAAATAGACTCTATTTATAGAGAAAAAAAATTATGAATTTTGGTGTAATTTTTTTTTTTAAAAAAATTAATTTATTATAAAATAATTGAGGTCAAAAAAACGGGTGGAAAATAAAAAAAACTGGAAAAAAACCAGCCAATCAGAAGCCACCACGTGGCAAGTTAAAAAAAAAAAAAATTTTGCTCGCGGTCACGCGCCTCTGTCGGCGCGTGAACCGCACGCGCCAAATTCCACCCATTCCGAGCATACCACGTGTCATTTTCGCTGATTATCTTCAACATTGCCACGCTGTGAAATGTCTATTTTGCCCCTGATTTGGGCGGGCTTTTTTCACTATCCTCTTGTTATATATATATAGATATAGATTATTTATAAAACAGATGCAAAAAATTTGATATATAAGTAACGGCTTTCATAACTTTATGTTGTATAATTTGTCATTTATGAAATAAAATATACTCCCTCCGCCCCGTTCAAGGGTCATAATTTTTCTTTTGATCCGTCTCACTTTAAGAGTTCCTTTTATAAATGACAAATTTTGAATATATTTATATTCTTATAATTTAAATATATTTACAAAAAATCATTCATTATACCCTTATAATGTTAATATATTTATAAAAAAAATCAATCATTAACTATTATTTCATATTTTACATTTTCTCTCATCTAATTTTCTACTCATTTACAATTTTTATTCATTTTTTAATTTTTTTTTTTAAAAAGGGTGAAATCCAACCCAAGACCCTTGGTCTGGGAGAGGACGGGACGGGACGGTGCGGGGGGAGTATTAAAATTTATAAACAAAACATAAATAAAAACAGAAAATTTTGGGGGAAACTTGTTTCCCCCAAATATTAAAAAAAGTCTTGTTTTTTACTTTAAAAACCGGTATGTATTTTAAACCAAAGTAAACCGCTAAACCGGTTTTTTTAAAATCGGTCATTAAACACGACGTTGATTTTCCCTTCTCTCTCCACACTCGTCGTTCCTCTCTCTCTCTCTCCACACACGCTGGTTTCCCCTCCTCTATGCAGCGAAAAAACCAGGTATCTCTCTTCCTTCTTCGTTCAATTTCTAAATTGAAGGGAAGATTGTTTGATTTTTCTTTTCTGTTCGAATTTATGTTGATTTACCTGCAACTGAACTCACACTTTGCTTCGTAATTGGCAGTTTTTCAGGAGCACTCCCAGTGGTATTCCTTCTAGCTGGTGGAACAGAATCTGAAGTAACGCCAGTACCACGACTTACGGTGGATTTGGTCGAAGTTGTTGTAACCACATTTGAGGCGGAATTTGAATTCGAACCATTCTAGGGTTCTACTTTCTTCCTGGTAGTCACATTAGGTCCGGAGACCTTTGAATCTGACGCAACAGTTGGCTTAACGTTCGATTTTAAGCAAAATGAGATTGAAACATGCAGCGAAAAAAACTAGGGTTACGGAGGTATGTGTTTTAAGTAAATTTCGCTTGATTCTTACTCTTTTATTCATTTATTGTGTTGATTTTAAGTTTATTTGTTTGATTTTGTGATGGATTTTCTAAGATTAATTCACATTCTCACTGTCTTCTCCAAATAAACTGTGGTCTCTGTTTGGTACAAATTTTATTCCATCTTGGTGATTCTTGAATGTTGTGAGATATGGGATTTGTGAAATACAATCTGATTCGGTGTAACTTGGTATTTTTGTAGTGAAACTTGATGTTTTATTCCATAAACTTGGTATTTTGTTATTGCAATCTGGAGTTTAATCAAGTTATGCTGATACATGAGGTTTTATTCTATGAACTTAATGTTTTAGTTCATTTACTTGGTGTTTTATAAGATAAACTTGATGTTTTATTATATGAACTTGTTGTTTTATTATATGAACAAGTGACCCATGTCTCGCTCGCCACAATCATCTTTGCCTTTGTCACAAAGTCTGAGAGGTTTGTTACTATCGTCACTTGCTTTATTTTTTTACTTTAGATAGTAATAAATGTCCCCTGTTAGTGACACAAATGGGGATTTGTCCATTAGTTGGTGTACTTTTATCATAGAAAATTACGTGATAACATAAACAAATGCCGCCTGCCGTGATTTTCTCGGTCTTTGCTACAATCTTCTTTGCCTCATATTTTCTTTAGTGGGTAGTGGTAGTCTGTTGCTTTCTCATATAAACTCCTGTGTGGATCCATATCTTGCTTTGTGTCCCTGACCGAGAGGAGAAAATCTGTATGGGCATATAAAAATACGATATTGGAAACCATGAGAATGCCATGGGATCGTGGCATTTTAATGTGACTTATGATTGAAATTAGTAAGAAGTATATGCTTGACTTTATGAGTGAGCTCATACACAGCAATTACGTGAGCTCTTATCTTTATATCCATCAAGTCAGACCCAACATCTTCTCTCCCTTCTGCGCAGAACCATTTTTAGTGTTTCACACTAGTGAGGGCATATCATTAGGCTTTTCTGTTCACTTTTACTTATTATTGACATTAGTAAGAAGTATATGGGATTTGTGAAATACAATCTGATTTGGTGTAACTTGGTATTTTTGTAGTGAAACTTGATGTTTTATTCCATAAACTTGGTATTTTGTTAGTGCAAACTGGAGTTTAATCAAGTTATGCTGATACTTGAGGTTTTATTCTATGAACTTAATGTTTTAGTTCATTTACTTGGTGTTTTATAAGATAAACTTGATGTTTTATTATATGAACTTGTTGTTTTGTTAATGCAATCTGATTCGGTGTAACTTGATATTTTTGTTTTAGTTATGCTGATACTTGAGGTTTATTCCATAATGTTTTAGTTCATAAACTTTTGTTCTATGAACTTAATGTTTTAGTTCATTTACTTGGTGTTTTATAAGATAAACTTGATGTTTTATTTTATGAACTTGGTGTTTTGTTAGTACAATCTGATTTGGTGTAACTTGGTATTTTTGTAGTGAAACTTAATGTTTTATTCCATAAACTTGGTATTTTGTTAGTGCAATCTGGAGGTTAATCAAGTTATGGCTGATACTTGAGGTTTTATAAGATAAACTTGATGTTTTATTTTTTGAACTTGGTGTTTTGTTAGTACAATCTGATTTGGTGTAACTTGGTATTTTTGTAGTGAAACTTAATGTTTTATTCCATAAACTTGGTATTTTTGTAGTGAAACTTAATGTTTTATTTTATTTGTTGCAGCCTGCTGCTAATGATTATGAATCAGAGTATGAATCAGAGTATTCTACTAGTGGTGATGGTGATGGTGTTGGTGAAGATCAAGGATATTCTTCTCCAAATGATGATCCTACAACCAATGTTGGAGAAGAAGACGTACCTCCTAATGATAAAGAGAAATTTGTGGGGAAGAAAGTTTCAAAGAAAAGAAAGGCTGGTGGAGAAACTTCTACATGTGCTGCTAGGGGCCGATCTCAATTTTGTGTTTTTGGGGAGAAAGTTAAGCCTTTTTTGCATACTTGCACCCCGGGTAAACTTGTAGACCTGAAATTATCTGAACAACAGATAAAGGATATAAAATCTATTGGATTTGAGTCCTTATTGAAGTTGAAAGTGAAAAAGTTGCCTGTTGGGGTGGTTCCATATCTAGTTCAAAATTTTGATCCGGATACTCATGTTCAGACTATCAACGATAAGGACTCGTATACTTTGACATCAAATGACGTATTTGATGTATTTTGCCTTCCACGGAATACGAGGAATGTCCAAATACATGAGATGAGTGATTGTGAAGTTGTGAGACAGAGATATTTTAGTAGTGGACATTTTAAGAAAACTACAGAAGGTATACGTCTTACGTGCATTGAAAAACGGCTCAAGCACAAGGAGCTAGAGAATGGTGGTGATGAGTTCAAACGGTTGTATGTTCTATATGCCGTTGGTCATCTTTTGGCACCAAAAATTTCCAAGCATATTGATTTGTCATTGTTAACTATGCTTGAAAATGTGGATAATATCAGAAATTATGATTGGTGTGGTTTTGTCTTGAAGAAATTGGTCAAAGGTATTGAAAAGTATAAGAAGACTGGAATCAATAGTCCGGGTTGCAGTGGTTGTATGCTATTGTTATTGATAGCATACTTGCACAGATACCCTTTTCAAGGTGTCAGGCTACCAAATCAAAGGCCTTTGATTCAGCATTGGACTGTGGAAAATCTAAAAAAAAGAGGGACGGATGAATCGAAGAAAAAGTTGTATGGAAAAATTCAAAGATCTAAAGATTCTTATCCTATCAGTAATGATGAAGATGATGTTGAATTTATGATTGAAGATGGTGAAAATATTCAACCTGAAGAAATTAGAGAAGAGATTAGAGAAGAGATTAGAGAAGATGAAAGGATTGTCAAGTATCGAATTCCAGAAGGAATTCAAACGAACAAAGATATACTAGCATTGGCTCTTGAAGTAAGTTCTCCGTTTATCAATAGCAAGCTTTCTTTGTGTTTTCATATACAAACTTGTTGTTTTCATATAAAAACATGGTGTTTTCATGTAGTAACTTAAACTTATTGTTTTAGTTCATTTACTTGGTATTATATAAGATAAACTTGATGTTGTATTATATGAACTTGTTGTTTTGTTAATGCAATCTGATTTGGTGTAACTTGATATTTTTGTAGTGAAACTTAATGTTTTATTTCATAATTAGTGCAATATGGAGTTTAATGAAGTTATGCTGATACTTGAGGTTTATTTCTATGAACTTAATGTTTTAGTTCATTTACTTGGTGTTTAAAAAGATAAACTTGATGTTTTATTTTATGAACTTGGTGTTTTGTTAGTGCAATCTGATTTGGTGTAACTTGGTATTTTTGTAGTGAAACTTAATGTTTTATTCCATAAACTTGGTATTTTGTTAGTGCAATCTGGAGGTTTACCAATATCCAGTTTAATGTATTTTCACATCCAACCTTGATATTTTTTATCTGCAAACTTATCATTTTCATATCCAAACTTGATATTTTCATATAAAGACTTGGTCTTTTAACCTATTTCTTTTGTGAATATCATTGTTTGTAGCCTTCTAAAGAGGCTATTGTTATATTCAAGAGAGACATGGAATTGGTAACTCATGGTCTTATGGAGAGACTTCAAAAAGCGGAAAAAGAAAAGAATGATAAAGGGAAGGAGAAGGAAACTACTGAGAATACGGGATCTAGGTCTGAGGAAGCTAGGGACAGTCAAGAATATTATAATGCTCCTGGTTTTTTTGAGTTGGTGGATTCTATAACTTCAGATTTGATGAAGAGGGCTAGATGGATGGAAAAGTTGAAAAATGGTCCTTCATTTGATCTTTTAAGTGATTCTGATGATGGTGGTCATGAGAATGACATAAGGAATACAAGCAGTGGCAATTTGGATGATGATGGTGGTCATGGTGGTCATCAACAAGAGAATCTAAATACTGATTCCAATGAGATATCGGATTCTATTATTCTTCGTGCTATTGATGATCAGGGGAACATTGGACGTTTGTCCCCAATTGTGGAGACTGATGCTGAAGATGAAGAAGAGAATTTAAATAATGTGATTAGTAGTCTCAAAAGCTTCATTGCGGAGACTGATGATGAAGGTGGTGGGCTAGGGTGCACAATAACTTGTGGTGAAGAGAATGTTGATACTGTTTTGAGCTCAAGGTTTATGCAAAAGCATAAGTCTTTGATCATGCCAATGAAGCTTTTGAGAAAACAAGTTGTTGACTACTGTTTTTCAGAATATTTTGCAAAATCTGATCATGGGTAAACATCCTTCTTTTTGTTCTTTTTTTAGCTAAATTTTCAAACTTGATGTTTGGATGTGTAAACTTGGAGTTTTAACATATAAACTTGTTTTTTTAATCTGTTATCTCACTCTTTTTTGTAGAGGTGGATATTGTGCGTATGGAGAAAATAAAGTAGTTTTCAATGATGACTTACAAAGTTTACAAGAAGGAATGGACATAAGTATCAGTATTATTGATTGTTGGGCAGTTCTGATGAATGTATTAACATTGAAGTCCGGAACAATGTCAAAGTTTATCTTTGATTGCAGTAGTTGTACGGTAAGTTCAATTTAATTTTATTTTATGAAACTTAATGTTTTAGTTCTTTAACTTGGTGTTTTATTTGTGAAACTTGTGGTTTCATTATATAATCTGTTTTATATGCAGTTACATTGGGTTGATATGGTTTATAAAAATATACCTGAGAAAGGCAAATCATTCCGTGAAGCAATGCAAGCATCTTTTAACAAGCAAATATTGAGTCATAAGATGAAGAATCTTAGAGAAACCAAATTGGTACTCTTTATATTTTGATTTTAAATTTTTATATATTTTATTAGCTCTATTTATCAAATTTTATACTCAGAATGTTCTAATTTTTTTTTTTTTTGCAGTTCTTTTTTCCAATTGGTAATTCTGGGCATTACACAATGTACGTTGTGAATACTGGCACAAAAAAGTGTCAATATCTGGACAATTTGCATATGAACAATCATAAAAAGACCGAACGAATCCTCTTTGCTAAGATTTTGGTAAGTCTAGTTCTTCGGTGCACGAAATGAGTATATCTGGACAATTTTCATATACAGACTTGGATTTTTAACTTTGTTTTCTTTTTTTTTTTTTTTTTGTACCGTTTTTATAGTGTCAAGAATTAAGTACATTGTTGAAAGACTTTGGTCACTTGAAGTGGGAGGAGGTCAGCTTTGATTATGAATTTGAATATATGAAATTTGATTGGGTGCTTGGACCAAACATGAGTAACCATGATTGTGGTATTTACATCATGTGGGAGATGAAAGATTTTCAAGGAGCATTGTATAAATGTCCTGAGTTGTGCAAGGTAAATTTAAATGTTATTTATATCTTTTTGAATATTAGTATTTGATTAAAGATGTATTGGCTGATTTTTTTTTATTATTTTTTTTTAGGATTTGGAGAGGACACCTCTTCGTGCAGAAGCTCTTGCAACGTTGTTACTCAGCGATATAAACATGAAAAGGGAGTTTTTGTTGAAGAAAGTTGAAGAATTCTCGGCAATTAAACATGATCATGTTGACAAGGTTGATGTTAGCAATGCCAACGAGAAGAAAAGGAAAAAAGATGCCGCTCCTAAAACATATGTTAGACAAACTAGGTCTAGAACCTCGCTAGTTAGTGACATATTGATATTTTCACTTTTTGAGAAAGTTGGAACTTCCGAGTTTAAGTAGTAATATCTTAACTTGCTTTGAGTTGAAGTAGTAATATCTAAACTTTCTTGTTTCTGATTTGAAGTTACGGTTTGTGTTGTTTTTGAGTTCAAACTTAATGTTTTAAGTTATTAACTTGTTATTCGACAAACAAACTTGTTATTTTAAAAACAAAAATGCACATGCTAAAACATCATGTTTTAGAACCAAAACATCATGTTTTAATTCTAAAACATCAAGTACGTATTTAATAGATAATAACTTGATTTAAAATACTAGACTCGCACTAATAAAACACCAAAAGTCACTAAACTAAAACATTTTCATATAATAAAACACCGCATTGCACTAAAAAAACACCAAGTTCATAAAATAAAATATCAAGTTTATCTTATAAAACACCAAGTAAATGAACTAAAACATTAAGTTCACGTAATAAAACCTCAAGTATCGAGATAACTTGATTATCAAGTTTATCTTATAAAACACCAAGTAAATGAGATTGTATTTCATTACAAAAATACCAAGTTTATGGAATAAAACATCAAGTCTCACTACAAAAATACCAAGTTTATGGAATAAAACATCAAGTTTCACTACAAAAATACCAAGTTATACCAAATCGATTGTATTTCAACTGAGCAAAGAATCAACAATAGGTTTTCGATTAAGTGTTGATTTGGTGTTTTTGAGCCAAACTCATCATCAATTGGCTTCTTCCGTTCAAATTTTGTCTTTGGCTTTTTTTCCTCCCTTTTGTAATGGCACGAACCGGATCAATTACGGGTGCACTTCTAGAAGAATTTTCGCAGCACTATTCGTTGCACTTGTTGCGGTATCTTCCAAGTTTGTAGATAATATTTCTTGAACTTGGAGATAGTCTCTGTTGAATCCATCTTCTAGTATCCTTCTTGCAAAGAATGTTTTCATGGCATGTCAACATCAAATCATAATACTTTCTTGCCATTTGTTGTCTCCAAGGAATAAAGTCATTTTGCCCAGATGTTGTTGTAACTTCATTCCCTCTGTATGTTCTATTCCATGCATCATTTTTTACCTTTTTGGTCCACCTCTTTTCAATGTAAATATCAGGAATCCTTTTGATGTTTGACAGATTCAAAGCTTTAATGCAATGAAAGCAAAGCCATCCAACCTCACCGAAGCCGTCAAGCCTACAATTCACTCTTACCACTCCATTATCATTCATGTAACTTACTGTTTCTTTTCTTTCAGGATGATCTTCATGAGCAATCTCGTACAATTTATTATTGTCATCGAAAGAGAAACAAATACTATAAGTTGTTGCAAATGCAAATTTACTTCTTCTTGAAAAAACCTGGAAAAAAATTAAAAACAAAGTCATTTTTATTGTGCTTCTAAGTAAAACACCAAATTTCACTTATAAAACACCAAGAAAATGAACTAAAACAACAAGCTTTGATAGAATCAAGAACAGATTAACTTGAAAAATAATCGCTTTTAAGTAAAACCGCTTGTTTTAACATTCAACTTGATGCTTTAATATGTAAACTTGATGTTTTAATATATAAACTCAATATTATAAGGAACAAACCCGAATATCTCCAAAGTGTAAACTTCACCGCATGATCGATAATACCACCATTCAAATCAGTTTTTGGGACGAGAAAGTGCAATTAAACTCCTTCGCTTGTTCCGTACTCCTCCAACGTTTCACAGCCTCGTTAAATATCTCAAAGAACTTTGTTAGTGAGGTACTTCGTTTGCTCAAACAAATTGCATGGTTAGTGCTTTCACTTCTTTGAGATGACAAAATGCCACAGAAAAGAAATCTTTGCTTAATGCAAAGTGCACCACTTATCTCGAATCTCATATAGACGCTTAAACCATTTTTCTTCTCCAAGATTATATTTGTCGATCATTGAATGCCAACAATGTTCAAACTCAGCCTCATTAACACAACCTCTAAGACAGTGATCAAATTCATCCTTGAATTCTTCATCCTTCTTGAAGTTTTCCAAAGTGGCTTACCGCATTTTGTAAAATGTGCCACAAGCAAAGCCTATGTCTCGTTCTTCCCTCAAACACCTATTTAGTAAAGAAAAAATATGTGAGGCATGAAATATATAAAGCCAAACTAGCAATTGAAACACCCAAACCGCAATTTTTTATAGCCAACCTTGCTACTACATATATAGTTTTTAAGAAACATACATTTTCTAATTGAAAAACTTTCTACTAGATAACTTGTTGCTTTATATTAATAACTTTGTATTTATATGGTTAAACTTGGTATTTCATAGACTAACATATTTTAAGTTCTACATACCTCTTCAATCGCTTTCGACATCGCAGAGTCTTGATCAGTAAAAATTGTCTTCGGTTCTTTTCCTCCCATGGACTTTCGAAATTCTTTAAGAAGCCATGCAAATGTTTCTGCCTTTTCATTATTCAAGAATGCACAACCAAACATAACTTGGTGTTCCAATGGTTGTTCACACCAACTATAGGGGCACAAATTAGACCATACTTATTGGTGTCATATGTTGTGTCAAAAATAACAACATCCCCGAACAATTCATAGTCCTCTCTCATCATTGGGTCCCTCCAGAATATTGCGCATAATCTACCATCATCTCCAAGTCGTATTTTTATAATAAAACCTTGGATCTTCTTCCTCTAGCTCACTAAGTCTGTCTACAACGGTTTGAGCATCACCACCGTCAATCTTTTCCGATCGTAATCGCCGCACAAAATTGATATGATCCATCCTAGTATGGCCTAAATGCTCTTCCCCACTGCTTTAGCGTAACATTAAATCCATCGATTGGCCTTATACCAGCTTCTTCCATTTGTTCAATCACTAGACCATTTGCCTCTGATATATTCCTTTCGTTACGCTTTAAATGGTTCCATTGTGTCCTCGTCATCTCATGGTTGTGTTCTATAACATGGCGTACAACCTCATATAAATCTTCCTTTGGGAGCAATTTCACCCTCATCAAAGCTTTACAACCTGTTCTTTTCACTACACATTTTCTTTTCTTTCTTTCTTTTTTGGTTTATCATCCAATAGTTGTAATGGAGATGGAATGAAGATACCATCAATCGCAACAGACGTTCACCATAGATACTCTTGGTTTCAATGTTCCTTCACAGGAACATTTAAAATATCTTTGTAGTGGTTTCCCATATTTCTTGGACATACTTACAGTTGAAAGTTTTGTAGTAAACCCTAATGCATTAGCATGTTTTTTGTAGATGATATACAATTCTTCCCATGTCTTTGCTTTTATGGACATCAAAGAACCAGCAACATTCACACCATTAGGAACAGTCACTGTCAAAAAATTAATACATAATAACTTGATTAAACAACAGATTGCATTAATAAAACACCAAGTTTTTAGGATAAAATATCAAGTTTCATTAATAAAAAACCAAGTTACTAAACTAAAATATTAAGTTTCCATAGAATAAAACACCAGATTGCACTAATAAAACACCAAGTTCATGGAATAAAACATCAAGTCTTACTACTAAATACCAAGTAACTAAACTAAAATACCAGTTGCACTAATAAAACACAAAGTTCGTAGAATAAAACATCAAGTTTCACTACTAAAATACCAAATAACTAAACTAAAATATTTTGTTTCATAGTATAAAACATCAAGTTTCAGCATAACTTGATTAAACACCATATTGCACTAATAAAACATAAAGTTCGTAGACTAAAACCACAAGTTTCAATACTAAAATACAAAGTTACCATACTAAAACATCAAATTATAATAAACGTAAAACCAAAATTCAGAAATAAAACACCTCATTTGAATCAGTTTTGGTTAATAAACTAGTTGTTTTAGTAGAGAAGATGAGTTGGTAAACAACCTAGTTGCATTGCGGATTCAATTGCAATCTCTTCAAATTGATCTTCATTGTCGTTTTCGTTTTCAATCTCTTCAAATTGATTTTCATTGTCGTTATCCACTATCGCCATCTCCATCTCCATCATCTATAAAGAGAAGAACAATTCAATTAAATCAATTTCAATTGAATAATTTCAATTAGATGAACAAAATTGAATAGATTCAAACCTTTTCAATTGTTGTTTGAAGCTTCCTTCTGCAATCCTTTCATCAAAAAAGTGAATCACGTTGGGTAATTTGGTGAAGAAGAGAGATCCGCTGCTGCAGCTAGAAAGAGAGAGGGAGAGATGGCGGAAGGATGAGGAGCGTGCGTGAGGTGTGTGTTTTTTCCAGGTTTTAATCTAATAAACCAACTTAAGAACCGGTTTTTTTTAGGCTTTACTAGTTTGGTTCATTAAGAACCGGTTTTTAAAACAAAACAAGACTTTTTATAATGTTTGGGAGAAACTAGTTTCTCCCAAAACCAACTCAAATAAAAATATAAGAATTTTAAAGTCAGGGCGAGTGCGTAATTTACTGTTAAGCTGTCAGTTTAGCAATAAAGAGTCCACTAACTATCACATGCACTTCCCCTCACCATACGCACCGTACACCCCCCCTATCATCTCACAAGTCCAATCCCCAATTTCCATTCCAACGGCTATTAATTATCTAAAACTAGTAAAAGCCCGTATTGGAGGACACGTGGTATTTTTTTAATTAAAAGTGAGGGTAAAATGGAAAAGGGACAACTTAGTGAGGATAAAATGAGAAAAAAAAATTTTGACACTATTCATACAGCTATTCATCCCACTTCCCTCATTTATACTATAGATAACTACTATTACTTTTGAATTTTTTTACCCATTTTTAAAAAGATTAATTAATACTATCTCAATTTAATAATAAAAGTATCAAGATTATTCTTATTTTATTATTTCTCATTTTTACATTAATTTACACAACAAACAAATTAATAAATCAAAACAAGTTTTAATATGGGTATAAAATAGAAATTTGAATACTTTTAACTTTAAAGTGATAAAATTATTCTGAATCAAATATTTTATTTAAAAATGACAGTTATTTTGAATAGAAAAAGGAGACCAATTATTTTGAATCACAAATTTTATTCAAAGATTTAGATTAAACATTTTATTCAAAAAATAATGACAGTTATTATAAAGTTTTATAATAGTAAGTAACAATTACTCCCTCTATTCCAGCCGAGTGTGAACTGTCCAAAATGGAAGAGAATCTTCACTATTTACCTCACTCATTCTCTCTTCTATTTTACTTTTACACTCACAACATTCTCTCTTCTAACTATTTCTTTCACTCATTCTTTCTCCTATTTTACTTTTACACTCACAATATTTTCTTTCCACTTTTTCTCTCTTTTACTTTTTCTTAATTGTTATGTCCAACATTTTGATTCACACTATGCTGAAGCGGAAGGAGTATTTTGGAAGGTGAGATATTCAAAAAATTGGCGGTTATTATAATAGTAACAGTTAATTTGGAAGGAGAGAGAGTGAGTAAACAGCGCTTATCATGTACCCCACCACTCCCTAACCACTCCCTACCCTCATAATTAAATAATGCACTGTAATTTCCCTTCTTTCGCTCTCTCACAATTAAACGGATATATTTATATACAGGGATCTTAAATACAGGGATCTAATTTGTTCCATCGCTGCCCCTGCCCGTCTCGTGTAAGTCTACCCGAGATGTCCTCTTACATCTCGGGTAGACTTACACGACATATCTCGGGTACATTTACACGAGATTTATGTCGTGTAAGTCTACCCGAGATACAAGAGGACATCTCGGGTAGACTGGCACGAGATATGCATCAGAGGCTAATGTTTCACTTCAAAGAACAGAAAAGCTAACAAGAGACTGAACTTGGAATAAAATTTGATTGTGAATGTGATAGGACATCTCCACAAAAACCATGGGAGGGATGAATATACCATTACACGTATAGTATCGCCAAATTGTTTACGAAATGAAAGTGTTTACGAAACGAAAGCAATTAATTCAAACATTCATACAAAGTGGATAAATAAAAAACCATAACACATATACTATCCCAAATGTAATCTTTGTCTTCTTGCATCGCTGTCCTCCTCATATAGTCGATTGTACTACGATGTCCTATCTTGGTATGGGAGGTGCGGTTGCCTTGCGCTTGGATCACATCGGGACCTCCAAGGGAGCGGTGTTGGTGGAATGGGGTAATCATTGCCTAACATGTGAAGCCGCAAAGCATTAACAGCTAAATACAAGGCCATCAAATATAACGACTATAAGTAGGACAACAAAATATAACTAATATAATATAGATGATAAAGTAAAGTATCATACCGCTATAAAATGGGTGGGGACTTGTCCCGGCACAACCGTGTCCGTCGGTGGTTGTACTCCCGTACGTACGGTCACCGGAAGGCATAAGTTGCCACCGCTAGATCCGTACGAAATAAACGCCACGTTATACCTCGTGGCAATGATGTGCCCAACCTCCGGGAGCGTCATCCAATAATAGTCTGGGCGCCCACGGTTCATAACAAGCAAGCTTACGTAACGGCTCCGATACCGGTATCCAAGATAGAACTCTCTCATAAAGCTCTTGGTGATCACGCACCTCGTGTAACATTACGAGCGAACTCGGCCCCACGACTCCTCATCTCCGTATATTTGTAATGCTACGGCTCTATAGCCACAATGACCATCTCCTTTGACGTTGGTGATGCCTCCAATATAAGGGATAATGAAAGGCGGAAAATACGCCAAGTACGCTGAGTCGTATATACTAGTGTGATTGGGATGTCCATTTCCTCTCCACGTCCCCCTCGACCATGATCCCGTCCTCGACCCCGTCCTCGACCTCGACCTCGACCTCGACCCCGTCCTCTCCCACGGCCCAGGAAGGAGCTAGCGGTGGATGAGACGTAGGAGTACTAGCGGGGTTGATGGTGTGGGTTTGGTAGGTGATTTCCGTTTGCGCGTGGAATCCAAACTCCCTTGGGTTGATGCCATGAATGCACATCTAGACTGAAACAGGGAAAAAATAAAAAGAAGTGTGAGAAGCGGTGTCAAATGTACAACAAACACCCAAAGATTTGAGGCATAATTTGCATGAAAATACATACCCTTTTCTAGTCGAGGGCGGTGTAGCGGGGACTCCATAAAAGTTGTTTGTATGCTCCCAATTCGACGGTTCTCTTGAACTTCCGGGTCGGGGTTGATTCGCCTTTGAAGTATGATCGGCTCGGAAGCAACCATCGCGTGGTGATTAAGCCCTTCTTCCATCTGCCATAATAACCTTCTCCTTACCGGTTCGAGTGCTTTGTCTCAACTCTAGCCAACACATCTCGAAAGCCGTCGATATCTATGGGGATCCTCGGATGAACGGGTGTCCACTTCAATGTCCAACTTCTTCCGAACTCATCAATCATGGAAAGCTCAATCCGTCCCCCACGCTCCTCTATATGTGAAATCTCGTAGGAACAGGGAAGTCCATGTGTCCGCCCGATGTAACACCCGCAATCGGCCTCATTGATGACATAACCCAGATACGACCATACTTGAGTGTACGAGATTCGAGACCGCTCCTTTTACGATAAGATCCAAACCATGTACCGACACTCTAGTCAATAGGTTGCTTGCGAAAGCAGTTAAGTTTATCCAAATCAAGTGGAGTTACGGTCTTCGCTCTATTCATAAACTGCTTGATATTTGTTAGCTGGATATGAAAGATTCTACGAGTCGTCTTGAAGATCGTGTCATAAGTAGAAGAAGCACTCTCCAATGCCTTCTTCAACCTGTTATGCTCACCCTCACACCTGTTTGTTGTATGGGTCCCAAAGTGTTTCAACACATCCGTGTGCATGGACAGAATATTCCGAGCGTACGGAGTAATCCAGGTATCGCTGAGGTAATCCAATAATTTAGGGTAAGATTTGTAATCGAGCATCTGAAAGTGGTACACGTATAGGTTTTTTATTTTTTTTTAAATTTTTTCTAAGATCTAGATGACATTTTAAGACTTTTTCATGCTTATGACATTGGTCAAAATATTAAAGGAAGTGGAGTTACAAAAATGTCCCATTTTTAGGGTTTTAAGGAATATGTCCCGAGCATGCGAAAGTGGTACACGTATAGGTTTTTTATTTTTTTTTAAATTTTTTCTAAGATCTAGATGACATTTTAAGACTTTTTCATGCTTATGACATTGGTCAAAATATTAAAGGAAGTGGAGTTACAAAAATGTCCCATTTTTTAGGGTTTTAAGGAATATGTCCCGAGCATCTGAAAGTGGTACACGTATAGGTTTTTTATTTTTTTTTAAATTTTTTCTAAGATCTAGATGACATTTTAAGACTTTTTCATGCTTATGACATTGGTCAAAATATTAAAGGAAGTGGAGTTACAAAAATGTCCCATTTTTTAGGGTTTTAAGGAATATGTCCCGAGCATCGAAAGTGGTACACGTATAGGTTTTTTATTTTTTTTTAAATTTTTTCTAAGATCTAGATGACATTTTAAGACTTTTTCATGCTTATGACATTGGTCAAAATATTAAAGGAAGTGGAGTTACAAAAATGTCCCATTTTTTAGGGTTTTAAGGAATATGTCCCGAGCATCGAAAGTGGTACACGTATAGGTTTTTATTTTTTT
Source organism: Adenophora triphylla var. japonica (assembly GCA_022495995.1). Classification (NCBI taxonomy): domain Eukaryota; kingdom Viridiplantae; phylum Streptophyta; class Magnoliopsida; order Asterales; family Campanulaceae; genus Adenophora; species Adenophora triphylla. The sequence goes on from JAFEMH010003422.1 coordinate 208,853, forward strand.
TTAAATTTTTTCTAAGATCTAGATGACATTTTAAGACTTTTTCATGCTTATGACATTGGTCAAAATATTAAAGGAAGTGGAGTTACAACACAACATCAACAACAAAACTAAAACAATCTAAAAAGGTGTCCACTACAAGTTCAAACTGAAGCAAACGCATGGTTCGGCCTCTGAATGACCGCACCGTGCAGCTGCTGGAGGCCCGACGCATCCACGAGGGCCAGCCAGGCTCTATCGGCAGCCGGATGCGCATCACGGTCGAACCTGTTGATTCGAAACAAAAATATAATCAATTCTCGAGAAAAGCATGGGATAAGTAAAGGAATATTTACGGTGTGTGTGTGGTATAAATGACTTCAAGATTTTAAACATATCACATTAATTAGTAGCTTACCTATCCAGATGCGTCAGTCTCGTCTGGAAAGTCACTAATGACTCACTAATGGAGTCACTCCAAATCTGTCCGGCTCGGTGATCACCGAACCCGTATAGCAAGGAAACATCCTCTCGGGCCACCACCGGGGTCCCTCTCAAGCCGCCATGATGGTCGCCCTCCACACCCTGCCTCTCCCCGTCCCCGCCCGATAGCCACAACCCGACCCCGCCTCCTCCCATGTCTCGGTGGTGCAGGAGGCTCTGCTATATCCTCCTCCTCCTCCTGCTCCTCCTCCACCTCCTCCTCACCTCCACCTCCACCATCATCATCATCTCCATCTCCACCTCCACCTCCACCTCCACCTCCACCTCCACCACCGTAACTATCACTCTCCTCCTCCCCATCGTAACTATCCTCCTCCTCCTCCCCATCGAACTATCCTCCTCCTCCTCCCCACTATCCCTATCGACCGCCGCCTCCTCCTCCCGCTCATCATCATTTGTGGCTCCCTCGTGCCGGCCTTCCTCCGGTTTTCTTCTCTCTCCAAACGCTTATCGGCCTTCCTCTTTCTAGGCGAAACGGTCATAGGTTCACGTGCCTACAAAAAACACAAATAAGAGAGAGACAATACATTAGAGACATCTCGTGTGAAACCACTCGAGATGCATCTCGAGTGGGTTTATACGAGACATCTCGTATAAACCCACTCGAGATGCATCTCGAGTGGTTTCACTCGAGATGTCCCATTAAAACCCAGTTCATTTGCTACCCGGTTTATGCCAAAACTTGGATTCAATTTTAAACAATCTAACACAAATCAACAACAACAGTGGGATGGCATCTCGTGTGAAACCACTCGAGATGCATCTCGAGTGGGTTTATACGAGACATCTCGTATAAACCCACTCGAGATGCATCTCGAGTGGTTTCACGAGATGTCCCATTAAAACCCGGTTCATTGCTACCCGAGTTTATGCCAAAACTTGGATTCAATTTTAAACAATCTAACACAAATCAACAACAACGGTGGGATGACATCTCGAGTGAAACCACTCGAGATGCATCTCGAGTGGGTTTATACGAGACATCTCGTATAAACCCACTCGAGATGCATCTCGAGTGGTTTCACTCGAGATGTCCCATTAAAACCCAGTTCATTGCTACCCAGTTTATGCCAAAACTTGGATTCAATTTTAAACAATCTAACACAAATCAACAACAACAGTGGGATGACATCTCGAGTGAAACCACTCGAGATGCATCTCGAGTGGGTTTATACGAGACATCTCGTATAAACCCACTCGAGATTCATCTCGAGTGGTTTCACTCGAGATGTCCCATTAAATTAGGTTTAAGTTTACCTTCTTTACGGGCACGGTCGAAGAGGACGCTCCGGCGACGATTACTTTGGCGGTAGCGTCGGCTCCAGTGCGGCGGGGTTGGGACGCCGGGATTTTTACTCTCACCATTATCGAAGTCGATTGAAATCGCCTGAGAGAGAGAGTGTTTCTCGTTCGTTCACAGAGAAGAGGGAGAGTCTGAGAGAGAGAGTGTTTGAAATGAAGGATAAAAAAAAAAAAATTGGTATATAAAGGGGCAAATTAGTAATTTCCCGGGATCCCTGTATTTTAAACTCCCTGTATTTAGAATTTGCCCAATTAAACACACAGTTCGTTGTTTTCTAAGCAGCTTTCTCTCTCTTTATCTCTCATTTTGTTCTTTTCTGAGTTTCTCTCTCTCTCTCTCTCTCTCTCTCTCTAGCTCAAGTGCGTGTGTATATTTGTGTGTGTGTGTTCATTCTGTGTTAAATTAAAACCCTAGAAACCTTGGATCGGGATCGGAGAACATTCCGATGACCGGCATTTGTTTCCACAGTTCGATCTGAGCTAATCGAGGTGGTTTTTGGTGTTGTGATTGATCGGGGAAGCTAGGGTTTTGGGAAGGAGCGAGGAGAGATGTATAAGAACCAGCTACAGGAGCTGGCGCAAAGGAGCTGCTTCAATTTGCCTTCCTATACTTGCATAAGAGAAGGTCCGGATCACGCGCCGAGGTTTAAGGCAGCTGTTAACTTTAACGGCGAGACCTATGAGTGTCCGAATTACTGCACCACGTTGAGGCAGGCTGAACACTCAGCGGCGGAGGTTGCCTTGAATGCGCTTGCTTGTCGTGGACCGTCCAATTCGCTCGCCGCGAGGATACTGGTGAGTGTTCCTTTTCTTAGGGCTTAATTTTTTTCCTTCTTTTATTACTCTTTTTTAAATAAATTTTGGAAATTTTTGGTTCTGAATGATTGCGTTGACTCCAGTTGTGTCTCTGTATAGTTGTGTTTATACTTGCCATTTGCTTCGACATTTTAGAGTTCTCTAGGGAATCGATTTTTATAGCTTGTGGAATTTCGGAGATGAAACTGATGTTGTCAAATGTGATTGATTTTGAGGGTAAGTTGGTAGCAATATGTAGTTAAGTTATCTTGGTAACTGCAAATCCCCCTGGTTGGAAGTTCCAGAATTGGGTTGGGATTTTTTCCTCTCTAAGCAGTGAGAACTGAAAATGATTGGGGTGCTTGATGAAACTGGTTTGATTGTGTACTTTGACTATGCATGTATTGGTAGGTTGTGCTTGATTAACGGTTTCTCATTTCTTTTTCGTCACTGAAATGAAATCTAGTAGAAGGAAAATGATGCTGTTGTCGCTAACGGGAGATATTTGATAGTGTTCACAGTTTGCATTTTTTTTTGTGGTATTCATGGCAAGCGATAAATTTGGATGTCATTGCTTTTAGCTAAACAAATGGTAAACCAACAATGCGACAAGATTACGGTTATTTTGTCGTATTCCCCCTAGTTGCTGGTCGTAATTTGATATTTTAGTATCAATACAAAAGGGGCATATTACATTGCCTCGTGTGGTTTTAGATGGTGCGGGCTCTGGTATCATATTAAGCACATAAGCCTACTATGATCAATTGAAATCACGCATCTAACAAAAAAGACTAGATTGGCCTAAAAAATTGCGGTGGTACATGTTATTACATGAAATTTCAAGGATTATGTTAACAAATTGATCGAGGCAACCCCCCCCCCACCCCATAATTGATGTTCAATATGATACTAGATGAGGCCTATCTGCACCATATACAAATAGAGGATTTTCCGTAATTCAGTCATACAAAAGATTGTAGCCTTTTCCTCTTTGAAACGTCTTTTTCTTGTTTTATGTTTTGCAAGTCACTGTAGGATCATCATTCAGCTTGATGAACCGATATGCGAAACAGTGGACTGATTTTAATTATCCTTCCATGGCAAAGGCCATTTCCCGTAATACATGTTGGAGATTAATGAAGTTGAAGGGACCAGACAGAATAGGTTGAGGCCTTTCTTTCTAGACTCATGACTATAAGATTGCACATGTGGAAAGTTATACTTGTTGGATTTCTGGAGGGTACTTTGGCAGAGTAAACATTTTGCTTTTTCATGATATTCTTAAACTACAATGTATTATTAGCATTAACGATTGATGAACGACGATTTCCATATAATATTTTTAGAAGCTGACGTCTTTTAAAACATGCTAAACAGAACACGTATTTGTGCATTTAGAGGTTTTAAAATAAACAGATATCCAACCAAATGGTTAGAAATAGAAAAGTAGCATATATTTTCTCTTAAGTAGAGACTATCACAGCGGTTGGCTACATTGGGTTCTAGAGTTTCAGTGCTAGTGCTTGTTGAATCCCGGTCCTTGTCTGACTGTGGGAAGCGTTTGTGTTTTGATACCTTCGCTAGTTTTGGCGAGTGCCGTTGAGCTGATTGTGGGGCACGAAACCAAACAGTGAGGGAGACAACAAAGCAACCCTGCTTATGTTACTAACCTGAAATAGTTGAGTCATGATTCTTAGCCTGGGCAGTTCTTTTCTGTAGAGCAATTATTGGAATTCACTACTGTGAATAATCCATTAGGCTAGCATCGAAATCTTTTGTCCATCCTTCTTTTATTAATTGGAAAAAAGGTGTTAACTGTGCATTGTCTCTCTGGTTTAAAAGATGCATACATGATTGGGAGAGATTTATTGATGGATCATTTGTGTGCTTATATGGCGCACAGAAGAAAGTGCACCAGGAAGATGCTTTGTAATGAGGCTTGTTCCCATGGTATTTTTGTCATAAACTCTTACTGTTGTTGAAGCTGATGGGAGAAATGAGAGTCATTATTCTTTTGGGAGGCTCTTCAAAGCTTAAAGCTTCCCTGAAGATGGCTCTTTCAGTTATGTGCTTCTGCCTTGTCAAGAATGAAAAATATGAGATAAAGACCAGAGCTGATTTTTTGGTGGGAGTGAACAACAATTTTCCAGGATTCATGTTTTCTCAAGTCTTTAGCGACTAGTATAAAGGTAGTCCTAGGTTATTGGTTGTTAAACAAGAAATACATGTTCAACATAGTCGACGAAAAGACATTGTGTTTTGACCGAAGTGGAATCTCGTACACAAAGGATTGTAAGTTGAATATATACTTCTAAGTCGGTATACTTCAACTAAGCTTCTATATACATTAACAGAACGCGATGTTAGGGTTTGTAGCTGGAGAGGAGGGGAATGTCTTGTAAGTGGTTTATGTTGATGCCCGCCTTACGACCCACAACTCATAATAAGCCTTGCGAGGAGACACGGACATTCCCCATGCTGCGGTTCCCTCCAGAAAATTCTTCCGAGAGTGGCTCCACCGACCGGAACACTTAGGGGAGTGCCCGTATCAATCACTTCCATTCCTCCGGGATTGAACCTTCGACTTCCAGGACCAAAGCCCGCCGCCTTACCAATCGGGTATGACCCATTCCTAGATTCACTAATTATTTGACTGTTGGCCCTTTCCGTATCGGAGGAGTCGCTGCTGATTTACCTCATGGCTGGATAGATAAATGTTTGGATTTGCGATTATTTTTTAACATCGATGTTCCTTTCCATTCCTCGTGAGCCACTTATTTCTCCGAAACAAGAGAAAAAAGCGATTGTTCTCTGTATTTATGCTTTGGGCAAAGCTGAGTGGTAAATGATTTTTATTTATCTAGGATTGAGCTGAGCATGTTTTTTCTTCCTATCTTTGTTTTTATGTATCCCGGAAAAGAAAAAAGACATCTTAGTCTAAGTTGCTTGAGTTAATAGCTGGTTCTCATTTGCATTGATTGGTTAGTGTGTTTATCTTTTAATAGTTTGGATAACCTCCATGTGGTACTATTACAATTTTTTACCTTAAAGTGCTTGTATTATATTATTATTTATGAGCGCTGACTGTTCCAAATGGAACGTATGTAAACTTCCCATTTTCAACGCTTTTGATTAGCATGGCCAAGTTGGACAAACATATCCAATTTTTAGATGTTTCTTCTTTGTATATTATCTGATTTAGAAGTACTTACACTTGTAAAACAGAAACAATAAGTTTCCGGTAAAACTGAACATTCTCATCCACGGTACGTGGTTTTCTAAATCACATCTGCCGACATTATTTGATTCTGCCATATCCAGCATTATGTTCTCTACCTGATACTCTGTCATAGTACTAATATTAGTTCCTGGAATTCTGATGTCATGTAATATTCCGATTCCTTGTGCAAATGCGCTGTCCTCGACATAGTTAGTTCTCCATTCTCACGGTTAGCCTGCCTATGAGCGAATTCTAAACCAACTAATCTTTGTGATCGACAGGATGAGACTGGGGTCTACAAGAACCTCTTGCAGGAGGTGTCTCAAAGAGTAGGGGCATCATTGCCGGTATACTCAACTTTTAGATCTGGCCTTGGACACTTGCCTGTTTTTACCTGCACTGTAGAGTTAGCTGGCTGTATTTTTACTGGTGAACCAGCCAAGAATAAGAAGCAAGCTGAAAAGAATGCAGCTATGTCAGCTTGGTCATCTCTTAAACTTCGTAAGTTGTGTATTCCCATCCCATTTATTAATGCAAGTCTTAGTTTGTTTGTATTTCTTAATTATTTGCTTGGTAGATATCAGTACTTTTAACCACAAGTAGATCAAAATGATATCAGTACTTTTAAATCACATAGAAGGGATCGGGGGGAGGGGTCATTCAACCTCGTAACTTTTGGGAAATACTCCCTCCGTCCCACTTCAAGGTTCCCTTCCTTAAATGGCAAGTTTTCATATATTTATACCCTTATCATCTCCATATATTTATAAAAAAACCACTCATTATACCCTTATAATTTTAACATATTTACAAAAAAACCAATCATTAACTTACTATTCCTCCCACTCATTCTCTCTCCTATTAAAAAACCAATTATTAACTACTATTCCCTACCCCATATTACAAAAAAATCATTCATTATACCCTTATAAAGTTAACATATTTACAAAAAAACCAATCATTAACTACTATTCCTTATCCCACATTTAACTTTTATTCATTTTTTAAAAAATTTCTTAAGAAGCGTGAAACCCACACCAAGGAACCTTGGTGTGGGACGGAGGGAGTATCATTTTAGCACCTCTAAATTTTGAAAAAAAAAAGACACTAAAATTATAATATTTTTTTTGTCTATTTTGACCCCCTTTATTTTTGGTAAAACTAGTACTATCATATTATTTTGACCCTCTTTTATTCCAAACTTCTATATGATCAGTGTAATTTTTCCCCCAAGCAATTTGAGCCCCTTCTCGATAATTTCTATGTGAAAAAAAAAAAAAAAAAAAAATCCTTTTCCGGATGCATGTCTACTAGAACTGTCTCATATTCCATATGCAAATTATTGAGGTTTTAATTAATATCATCATAGCAGAGTAATCATTTTTTTAGAAAGAACTTTCGCAATTCATATATTATCCTTTTTGTATATTCTGACATGCATCATTCTGTTTATCCAGTAGTACAGCAATCAGAAAGTTCACCATCCCAAAAGACAAACACCGAGGAGCAGGAGCATGTAATTGTAGCCCGTGCATTGCAGAAATTCCGGTTAAAGGCGAGAATGTCTAATTTACCATCTCCAATTAGATTTCCTGTACCAAAACCGAAACAACCTACTTCACAACCACCTGCTGCCACAACCTCAAAAATCCTTCCCTTGATCTGCCCTAAAACAAATCCCCGTTATAGGCCTCAAACCAGTCCTACGAGTTCAACAGCAAATGATATAATAAGCATATCATCAAAGATTGTTCTTGAAAACCAATTCATAATGAGTAGTTCAAATGAAGCGGAAACCCCTAATGTCCGACCATTCAAGTTCCCTGCAGTTGGAGCAGCACCATATATTCCTGTTCGGCACTTCAGAGCACACCATGGAATTGCACCTCCGGTGACTATAAGAAATTCAATTCCTTGTTTCTCTGCTCCTCCACAGGCAAGTAGACCTCATCCACCTTTGGGCATGGCGGCACCTCCTAATCAGCCTCTGCAATTTAGGGTTCCGCCATCAATGGGTATGGCACCCCCGCCGGTTTGTATCCGACAGGCCATACCATGTTTTTCTGCTCATGAAGCTCCTAAAGTTGCAGTTGCCTGCCCATCACTGCCAAAAGAAGAGAAGGGAATCGTATTGCCAGACCTGTCTGCACCGGAAGCTGTTAAGGCTCCGGTAACCTCACCAGCCAGTTTGCATATGCCGGTGAAGGAGGAGGGTGGTTCAATCAAGGACAAATTGCATATGTCGGTGACGGAGGAGGGTGGTTCAACCAAGGACAAACTGCCGGAGACGTCGGTGGTAGAGGAATTGAGAGATCTAAAAGTTTGATTTTTAGGTTGGAAAAAGAATGTAAAAGTTGCAATAACTTTTTTAGGATTTTGTACTGCCTTTATTCTATATGAGTTTCTTCTCTTTTTGAATTATCATGGTTGTAGTATCTTTGTCTTGCATGTTTCATACTTCATAGTAGAAGGAGATGCGAGGCTTCTCTTACCTGTTTGTGTTCTCGAGTGCTTCTGTGTTTAGATTAACAGCAAACATACTCCTTCCGTCCATTTACATACTTCACACTTTCTATTTTGGGCGTTCACTTACTTACTTCACACTTTGTTTCTTTCCTAAAATGGAAACTTTATATTATTAAAATATTAACCCTATCCTACTATAATTTACTATTCTCTCCACTCATTCTTTCTCCTACATTATTTTAATACTCACAACACCATTATAATTTACTATTCCCTCCACTCATTCTCTCTCCTATTTTACTTTCACACTCACAACACTTTCAATATAATACTCCCTCCTTAATAAACGTGTAAACAGTAACCGTGAACTATGTAAATGAACGGAGGGAGTATATTATATGAAATATATGTTTGTTGTTAGTCTAAATTACAGGTAATAATAATATGGAGATAAGCTACAAGCATGGGAGAATGAGTCAAGGGAAGTTACACATAAATGGGGATTTATGCGTAACTCGTGTAAATAAAAGAACCACGTTGGAATACATGTTCAAAACTGAAGTTGCTGAACAAAGAAGAGTACAGATACAGAAGAGCACGTGGGTACAAGAGATTGAAGCTAGGACTTGGGTTCAAAGAAATACAATTGCTATTTTCAAGGGATTGACCATTTCCTTAGCTCCACATGCTCAACTACTCATCCTACTTATCGGAATTAGTTCCAAACTGTTACAATGAGTAGCCTACAAGCATTTGAAGGCTATAAATATGCAAGTATGAAGACAAGAGTAATATGTCGAGAAATCACACACAACTTGCAAAAGAAAATATCATATACTCCTCGGCTCTATTAGATTCTTCCTCACACAAATTCTTTTCCACCTGCAAAGTCTTTGAAATTGATTGTGTCGTGGATATGATAGAATTTCGTATTTAATCTTGTTAGTTCCTAGTTCTTCGTGGTTATATAAATAGGGAACATTCGGTCTTATAATCATATTATATTGTGAATATAATATCTCGCCTAATCGGCACACTTAAAGTTATATATTTATATAACTTGAACAAAAACTATTTCTTGTGTTTATTTTCGCAGATAAATTTGTTTTTTTCAAACTGTTTTTAAACTCTGTTGTGTGTATTATCTTAAGTGTTATCAGTTGTATTACCAATCTTTTTATAACACTTGCAAACAGACCATTGACAATTTCAATACATTACTTTACATCTTTTTTATAGTACATGAGTTATATCCTTATACCACTCCCATCGGTGACCCTCGAGGAGGGTCACCATAAGAGACAAAACCCAAAAAAAAAAAAAAAAAAATAGAAAGTCATCAAATTTCATGACTTTGGGCAAGCGCCGACCTCAGGTTAGGTCACCATTTTGTTTTTTTTTTTTTGTTTTTTTTTTTGTTTCACCAAATTATTTTGATTTTGTGTTTATATAAATATATTTTTAAAATTAATATATTTTATATAAAATAAAAAATAAAAAATATATCAAAATTTATAATTTTTTTTATAATTGTATGGGTAATTATTTTTAATAATTATACAGGTATTTTTAAAAATATTATTACTAATACATTATTTTAAAAAATAAAATGATAAATATTTTAGGTAAGTTGAAGTAAAGAAAAAATAAATATTTTATTTTTAAAAGGTTGAATTGAGTTGGGTCAAGGTCACTAATGGGAGTATAAATTATATAAGGTTGGGAGTGTGTATATGGAAGTGAGAGAAATTAATATTTTATTTGAGGTTGGGTTGGATCGGGGTTACTGATGGGGATAGTCTAATAGGGTTTGTCGGAGGTCTAAATGCACATGCCCAGGTTTGTCAGAGGACTGATTGATTGCAGAAGCCCCAATTTCCTTTGGACTCCATATGATTCTGGCGATTTTTTCTCGGACCACCTTTCTAGATGGTCCCTTTCACGAACAAAAACTAAAAACAACGGAAGATCAAACAAACGTATTCCCCACATTACAAGTCTCAGTTAGACGAGCCCCATATCCATACGGCTCTACCATGTTAGCCCAAAGAGGTCAACAAAAGTGACAAAAAGCTAATGCAATGGCCACCACCTATCAGTCTTATGTGCATAAACTACACTTTACAAGACCCACTTGGTTCAGTTCAGCATTTACACAGTGAACTTAGCTTCCATTGCTTGGAATATATGAGCTGTATCAAACTGGAAACTTCTGAAGCTCCGGCCAGGGCCTGTGTCTGTCGGATGGGAATCAGCTATTATTGGCTTAATTGGAGTTTCCACTATCGTTGAGCTGCTCCCTGTGGAACTGTTTTTTACATTCCACACGCTAAAACCTTCACACCCAAAAAGGGTTCAATATCAATCAGAAAAGAACATCCAAATTAGTTAGTTACTCTCTCCGTCCCAAAATGAATTACCATTTTGAATTTAAAGGTCATTTTGAAAATGTTGATTTTTAATCATAAACATTCTTGTTATTTACTTTCAAAATTTTAGTTTTGCAAAATTATAATGACCCCAAAAAGAAATTAAAAAAAAAAATCATTTCGGTACCAAGTTTTTTTTTATGGAAAAGTTTCAAAAGGTCAATCATTTTGGGACGACAGAGGGAGTATTACATGTACCTTGGTACTTGTGTACATTTGCTACTTGAGATGTTTAAATTTCTTAACTCTTTTAAGTGCCCCTCAACATCGAAAATGGACACTCGTTTAGGGACAAAGGGGGTACCCCCATTATATTATCCTCCATGATTTCATTTGTATCCTACAATGGAGCTTATGACCAAGGGACTACTGCGACAAATTTTCAAGGTGTATCTTGTTTGCATTTGCATTTTCTTGCACTTATGTTGAGGGGAATGTGAGAGAACTAACCTTTCGCAGGTGCATCAGGTTTTGGTGTCAGTGGGGCCTGATGTGAGGAAATCCATGATCTCAATGACCTGAAAATGACGTTTTATAGTATACAAATCCACATGAACAGTACAACTTATGAGAAATCAACAACATCAATATCATGAAAATCAACTACTCACTTCAAGAATGGAGCAACCATGTAAAGCTTAAGGCCATTACTGCCACGGGATATCACATCTTCATTTGATGGTTGGAGTTCATCAAGCCGTGTCCATGCAATTTCCTGCAAATTTTACAATTTATAAGAGACCAAAGATAATGTAAATATTTCATGGTCAAAATTAACACGGGGACTTCAAATCCCTTCACTCCTTTTCACGATTCTTGCCAGTGTAACCAATGTCACATCAATATTGTTAATAGCATTTTTTTTCTTCACATATATACACATACAAGAATGTAACAGGTTATGCTTATGAAAACTATTACCTGTAAACTAAAATTGTTTCTCATGTGGTCCCCAATCAGGCTTGAAAAAGTTGATGTATCCAAGGTATTACATGGTAATAACAGTAACTTAATCTTCAAATGTTAACGACTTGTAATGATAGACTTCACACCCCCACCCCACACCACCCAACCAAGCAGGAAATTATTCTACGGCATCCTGTCAAGGCAAGCTGGTGGTTTCATAGCAAATGGTGGTTGCATAGCAAATGATGTGTGAAATATATACATTCAATAAAAGCCTAAAAGATGTTGGAACCCACTTGCTTCCAGAAACAGGAACACGTTCTCTGTTTTTGTTTTCAAAGCTGTAGTGATAAAAATCAGGAGCTAAAATCTACTAATAATACTCCCATGTTACTATCTTAATCCTCTTCTACTACCCGCTCTCATGTTTTTTAGGCAATGTCTTCTTCTAGGGTAAAACATTCGCAAAAGAAGAGCACAATCCAGTACTTGACCATTGAAAGGTTCACATTCTAATATTCATGTTGTGCAATTTGCACAAGGAATATGTGATAATGGTGGTGGATCCTCTGAATAAAACACTAGGAGCTTTTCAAATACCCAATAACAACCAACTGTTGAATTTCAAGCATTTAATACTCCCTCCATTCCTTCTTATTTGTCTTTTTAGACAAAATCTCACAACCAAGAAACTGATTAATTACTCTTCTAATTTCCATTTTAACCTTTCTCTTTCATCTTAAATACTATACATTCTTACATCAGTAAAGAAACTAATGCATTAATGACAAGAACAATTTTGACTATTTAAAAAAAAAAAAAAGAAGCTAAAGTGACAAATATTAGGAACAAAACTTTTCTCCTAAAAAGACAAATAAAAAAGAATGGAGGAAGTATAGAATTGGTGGGCGAATCCATTATGAAACCCCTAAAACTCGTCTTTCTATTCGCAAAAGACCTCGATCTACGAAGAAGAAAATGAACTCCCGGAACTTGGGTTTGGTTTTGACTTTTACGGATGAAGGAGTGTTAATTTTGAATGCCTAAAAACAAGATGGTCTGGATTAATGCCTACTTTCCATGAAAGGATAGGAATGTGGCAAGTTATAGAGGATACATGTTAAAAAAGGACCAACTCTAGAGCTTCACAGACCAAGGAGATAGAGAGTTAAATTTTGTATCAAGGGCAACACCTAAGAATTTAATCTCAAGAGTTTTTACGTGTACTTTGAAAACAATGCAACTCTCCCAAAAGAAATGGACTTTAGGTCTGTCTTCTTACAATCAAGTGGGACCCAACCTTTTAAGCAGAGACCAAAAGAATTCCCATATGCAGCACCGTGTTGTCTTATGTGTCAGGATGCCTGGTGGTCTTGCTAGGAGAGTGTTCAGGGCCATATACGCTTTTTAACAAGCCATACATGACCCCATCAACCCACCCACCCAAGCCCCAAACAAACGGACAACAAGGGTTTAGCATGTGACATTCATGCCTGGAAACAGTTAACGGGAAGTTTACATGCTTATGAGGATTAAACTTTTATATACTCTCACCGTGCTGATATGAGTGTCCATTTTCTAGAGAAGTTGCTAAAATTCGCCTTATAAACTATTGCATCCTAATTTGCATTTCTAATACTTCGTGTATTCATCACAATTGCAGATCATACCTAATATGTTAGGGTGATGAATGAACAAAGTACTTTACATCAAGCCTTTAAAGCACCATTTACCCTACTAAGTATATTTAGCAATAGAAACTCTAGATATACTTGTCAACAATTTGACCATTTTCACGTTCATATGGTAAGAATCACATACACTGATTTCCTTTTTGGTCAGTGGCGCAAATGATGTATCATCTTTCACACCGGGAACAATGTAAAGTCGCACCCTCTGCTGTCCGAATACCATTTCAATGTAATCATCCTTGTTAAGAAATTTTGACACATCGAAGCCTGTTTCTTCCAGGACCTGCAACCAACAAGAGAAGAAGATGGGGTAAAAATCAGTGACACTAGGTAAGGCAGTGTGAACGATAATCAACATAATCAAAATAAAAACATTGAACTTTATTCCTCATAAAGATATTATCTTCGCAGGACTGGTAAACAAGAAATGAAATTTCAATTTTGGCCAGGAAAATTTAGAATAAAGTTTCATTCTGCACTAACTTAGCTAGTGAAACTTCAACATTTGTGGATTTAATAAAAGCACTTTTGGTATAAAAATATACTCCCTCCGTCCCAATAAAAGCTTCACCAATTGCCAAAATGGGTGTCCCGTTAAAAGCTTCACCTTTCCTGAAATGGCAAAGAATCTTTACTATTTCACCCATTCATTCTCTCTCCTATTTCACTTTTATACTCGCAACACTTTTCAAATTTACTATTCCCTCCACTCATTCTCTCTCCTATTTTACTTTTATACTCACAACACTTTCTCCACTAACTTTTTTCCTTAATTTGCGTGTCATGCTCAAATGGTGAACCTTTTATTGGGACGGAGGGAGTATATTGCACAACAGCACAAAAGGCAAGAAATGCATACTTCTCTGACAGCACAGGTGTGATCCTCCTCATCTTTACTCTTTTTCCCGCGAGGAAAGCTCCAGCTTGATCCCTTCCATCCTTTCACAAGTAAGCACTGTAGACAACATACTGACAGATCAATAATCTGAAATAATAACCATTATTCACAACAGAACATCATACAGAGTTCAATGAAGCAAGTATCAACGACTGCCACCAACCATATTGGGTTAATGGTTCCGTAAATAATAATTGGAGTTGTGAGGTTTCCCATCCTTGTATAAGAACATATTTCTTCCCATCACAGGCTCACAGCCAGCATATCATATATTAAACAAAGCTTAAAACATGTTATGAAAAAAAAATATGCATTAAATAAATGCCATAAATCTACATGTAATAGCTTCTTCTTTTTTTAATTGGTTTTTTTTTAATGAATGATAGATAAAATGCCACTTGGGCTACATCAATTACCTATAAATAGGCTAGCACATCTCTAAACAAGATAAACAACTTGCCCCTATAAATCTACATGCAATATCAACTTAACACAATTAAAATAAAACCCCAAAAGTGAGTATACAAAAGACAAAAGACACATTGATTTAAGGAAAAAATGCATCTAAAATCACTCAACTATTTGGGTTGTTTGGATTTAATCAATAAACTCTTTTTTATTTCATCAAAAAGCCTAAACTATTTTTTGGTGCATACACGGTCACTCAAGCTAACGACATCCAAATTTTTTTCATGAAACTGCCATGTGCAATGTGCATGACTAGATTTGAAGGATAAAATAGGAAAATCATGTCATTTTAAAGCAAAACAATATTTTCACGGTTTGATGTGTACAATTATAAAATGAAAGGTGAACTAAAATCATTGAAGAAGAATTCTTTATTAACATCTTTACACTTTAAGGGTTTGAACTTTAAAAACAAACCCTAAACATTAACCTCCTACCTTTAAAACCACCCACCTTCACCCTCCATTCCGGCGCTAGCCTCATCCCACCTCAACCCCCTTCCCCCTCTTCCGCCCGTTCGAGCAGCAAATCATACATCATAGATCCATTTTGATAATTTCTTGTTGAATGTCTCAATGAATCTTATTACAAGAAAAAACGCCGACCAATCAATGATTCTATAGTTCGGCCGGAAAATCATAGCGAGACTAATTCCCGATCGACTCTACGATGGGTGGAAACATGGCAGACATGATGGACGCGACGTTCCGGGTTGGAAAACTCTCTTGTGGTGATCAATCTCAAATCTTCAAACCACAAAGCTTCAAGAAAACACATCTTCTAGATCTGGGTTGGAAATAATTTGTATTAGGTTGGACATCATCAATAGACTGGACATTAGATTTTTCAGTTAAATATCCCCTCAAACAATTATGAGCTAATGTCTTGCTATTCTCCACCTCCCCCGAATCCCCACCAAACTGTTGTGAATATGGCCCTCCACACCCAAGCAAACCTACAAGAATAATAATTGCACACAAACAAAGCACAAGAAATTAAAGAAAACAGAAAAGAACACAAGAAATTGTTAACCCAGTTCACCAATTTGATTGGCTACGTCTGGGGGCACTACCAAGCCAGGATCTTGCACTATGTAATTAGAATTTGTGTTACAATGAAAAAAGGGGCGGAACATTGCTTTTATATGCATAGGAAATAAACTAACCAAACCCTAGCTTAGCCCAAAAAACCCATAGGCCCGTAAACAGATTTTCCTCGGCCGGCCTTGAGGCGCGCGCCTCAAGGTGCCCCAAGCGGCCGCCTGGAATTTCCCAAAACACGCTGTCCCTCGGAGCTTGAGGCGTCCGCCTCGATCGTGGCCTTGCGCCCGCCTCGAACAAACGCCGCAACGTCAAAACAACGGTACGCGAGGCGCCCGCCTCATCCCGGGTGGGCGCCCGCCTCAAACTGCTTCCGAAAAACGTCAAGGTTGGTCCTCTATTCCAACAATCTCCCACCTAGAGATCAACCGCATATACAAGCCCCGTATCCGTTCTTCAACTCATCCTTGGTGTCCTTCTAGTGCTCACCTCGATCATGGTAGTACCATCCTCCTTTCTCATTCTTCAAGCCCAATTGAAGCTTTCGCGGCTTCAACTTCTCAAGGTTCACAACCTTTGTCGACATATCGGCGGATTCTCCGATCCCAATATCTTCTCAAGCCACAAAGTCTTCTCCTCCAAGAGATGCACGATGTAGTGAAACCTCGGTTCAATGTGCTTCGTCCTCGAATGAAATGCCGGATTCTTTGCAGTGGAATTGCGCTCGGCAGTCATTGTAGAGAATATTACCACTTCGCGTCTTCCCAAGTTCACCCAAGAAGTTACGCGGCCAAACCATCTCTTTACTTTGCCTTACGTCACTGCCACATATTACGCCTGCGGTCGGCGAGCCACGATTTTTGTAACTTAGAAGCCCAGAGATTCTTTGTACCACCCAATGTAAACACGTAACCCGTAGTACTTCTCCTCTTATCAAGATCACTTGATGCCGAGTCCGCATCAACATAACCCGCTAACACCACTTCCTTGCTTGAAAAACAAAGAGCCTTACCGGCGGTACCCTTCAAGTAGCGTAGGATCCACTTAACCGCTTCCCAATGTTGCTTTCTGGATTGCCCATGAGCCGGTGACTACTCCCGCGCATGTGCAATGTCCAGGCCTTGTACACACCATTGCATACATGAGACTCCCCACAGTGAAGCATATGGAGTTCTCTCCATCTTGTCACGCTCTTCCTTGTTCCTAGGTGAGTCCCTCTCGGATAGCTTGAAATGCAAACCCAATGGCGTCCTGTTGGCTTCGCCTCTTCCATACAAAACCTTCGCTTAAGACCTTTCTTAACATATTACGCTTGTGAAAGAACCAACTTGCCCGACTCCCTATCCCGATCAATCCGCATGCCCAAGATTTTCTTTGCCTCTCCCAAATCCTTCATCTCGAACCGTTCTGACAACTGAGTCTTCAACCTGTTTACCTCTCTCTTGCTAGAGCCCGCTATCAACATGTCGTCCACATATAACGGCAAGATAATATACCCGTTGTCCGTGTTCTTGAAGTAGCAACAATGATCCGCCTCGCATCCGATAAAATCAATGTCGTGCATGAATCCATCAAACTTCTGTACAGCTGCTAGGAGCTTGTTTAAGGCCATACAAGCTCTTAGTCAATCTGCAAACTAGCTCCTCGCCACCCTTGGGGCAGTAACCTCTCCGGGTACCATGTAAATCTCTTCCTCCAAGTCCCCATGAAGAAAGGCCGTCTTCACATCCATATGTTCAAGCAAAGCAAGTTGTCCCGCCACTACTATCCCCGTAACCATTCGATAGTGGTCATCTTCACAACCGGAGTGAATACTTCGGTGTAGTCAATACCATACTTCTGTGAAACCCTTTAACAACCGGTCTTGCCTTGTAACGCTTGCTACCGTCTGCTTCCTCCTTGATCCTGTAAACCCACTTGTTATGCGGCGCCTTCTTCCTTAGGTAGTTTAGTCAACTCCCAAGTTTTATTTGCCTTGATGAGACCGTCTCATCATCCATCGCAGACTTTCCACTTATTACAAAGCACACTACGAATCGCCTCCGCATAACATTCCTAGGTTCCCCCATTATCTCGTTAACAACAAATAATAATTCGAAGGAGTATACTGTCGGGTGATCCACGCGTCTGCTGGATCTACGCAGCGGAATATCCGGTTACGGAGTACGTGGTTCATCTTCAGTGACCTCACGACCATGGTCGACATGAACCGTCTGCTCCCGCGAGTCCGGAATATCCACCTCTACAACCTCCGGTTAGAACTAGTACCATCGGATGCCCCCTTTCTATCCTTGTACAAAACTCGTTCATTGAATACCACATCTCGACTACGAATAACCTTATGGTTTTGATCATCCCAAAATTTATACCCGAAGTCATCCCCGACATACCCAATAAATGTACACTTAACAGTTTAGCATCTAATTTAGTTCTCTCGGCGAATCAACATGAACATAAGAAACGCATCCAAATACGCGAAGAAATGACAGTTTACTGCTTGCCACTCCAAGCTTCCTCTCGAATTCCGTTCCCAATGGAACCGATGGTCCCCGATTGATCAAGAAAGGCTGCCGTGTCAACCGCATATGCCCGTAACGTCTTCGGAAGTCCACACTTCAATCTCATACTTCTAGCCCGCTCGTTCAATGTTACGTTCATCCTTTCGCTACCCCGCTGAGTTGTGGAGTCTTCTTTGGAGTCTTCTCCATATGAATACCATTCGCGGCACAATATTCCCTAAACTCCCGAGCTCATACTCCCCACCATTGTCGGATCTCAAGCACTTAAGCTTAAGTCTGTTTGATTCTCCACCAAAGCCTTCCACTTCTTGAACACCTCGAAAGCTTCATCTTTCCCCTTCAAGAAATAGACCCGCACCTTCCTTGTAGAATCATCAATAAAAGTCATGTAATATGACGCACCACCTAGAGACGTTACGGAGATGGCCCCCACAAATCCGTGTGAACCATTCCAACTTTGCTTCCCTCAATCCCCTACCTGTCCTTGAGAAATTATTTCTCCCTTGTTTGCCAAGCATACAATCTTCGCAGATCCCCACGTTGATCGCCTTCAATCCCTAGTAGACCACTGTAACAAAGTACCTTCATCCCTGTCTCACTCATGTGACCCAATCGACAAGCCACAAATCAAGATCACCCGTCGCCGCCACCGCAATACTATCCTTGGTGTTGTTCGCCAAATCTGAGTACCCTCCTTATTACCCCGAGCGATCTCACAATCCTCCTTGGTAATAACCCAGCCTCGCACTCGAAAGTCACCTTGTAACCCTCTTCGTCCAACCGCCCAACCGAAAGTAGGTTCTTCTTCAAACCCGAATGTGTCTCGACCCTGTTCGGATGTAGAACCTTCCCGTCCAGATGCTCACTATCCCGACATCCCCCTTCCCGATTTCCAAAGGCTCGCCATCGCCTAGATAGACCTTCCCGAAATCACCTAGGAAGTGTAATTATCCATCTCTTCCTTATGCCCGCAAAGAGTGGAATGATGCCCCGAATCCAAAGACCCATGATTCTAGTGCACTACTAACACTCGTAACCAAGCACATCATCACCTTCAATCGCCACATTCGCCCGATTGCCCTTACGATTTGGACAATCCCTCTTAAAGTGTCCCAACTCCTTACAATAATAGCACCGAATGTATCCCTTCGCAACCTTCGGTTTGTCCTCTGTCTCATCGGCTTTGCCCTTACCACTCACTCCGTTCTCCCTAGATTCGGTTCTCCCTTGTTTGCTAGTACCGGCTTCCCCTACTAGTAGTAGCTAAAGCCGCTCCCGAAGTACTTGATGTCCCCAACTTCTTCATGCGATTTTCCTCACCTAAAAGAAAGTCTTTAACATCATCATATTTCAATTTTTCTTACCCGCCGAAGCGTTGATTGCAGCCACCGTTCCGCTCCAACTTCTTAGGTAAAGAAGCTAGCAACAAGCATGCATTTAACCTCGTCATCGAACTTGATCTCCACCGGCCAATGAATCTATGACATCCATAAATTCATCAATGTGCTTAGCCAAGGATCCTCCTCTTGCATCTTGAGACTGCCCATCTTACGTATCAAATCAACCTTATTTGCAGTAGACGGAGTTTCAAATCTCTCGAAGATAATCCAATAGCTCCTTCGCGGTTGTCGCCTTCCTGGTAGTCTTCGCGATCCACTTTGACAAAGTAGATCTAACCACCCCTAAAGCCTTCCGATCCATGAGTTCCCATTCTTCCTGATCTACATCTTCCGGTTTGACACCCTTCAGAGGCTTGTAGAGATCCTTGTTGTACAAGAGATCCTCAATCTGCATCCTCCAATATCCGTAGTCAGACCCATCGAATTTCTCAACCGCCTGTTTGTCCTTGCCCATTCTTGATTGCTTGAAACAACTCCCTTGATCCTAAACCAAGAGCTCTGATACCAGTTGTTGTGAATATGGCCCTCCACACCCAAGCAAACCTACAAGAATAATAATTGCACACAAACAAAGCACAAGAAATTAAAGAAAACAGAAAAGAACACAAGAAATTGTTAACCCAGTTCACCAATTTGATTGGCTACGTCTGGAGGCACTACCAAGCCAGGATCTTGCACTATGTAATTAGAATTTGTGTTACAATGAAAAAAGGGGCGGAACATTGCTTTTATATGCATAGGAAATAAACTAACCAAACCCTAGCTTAGCCCAAAAAACCCATAGGCCCGTAAATGTATTTTCTACGGCCCGAGGCGCGCGCCAAGGTGCCCAAGCGGCCGCCTGGAATTTCCCCAAAACACGCCTGTCCCTCGGAGCTGAGGCGTCCGCCTCGATCACGTGGCCTTGCGCCCGCCTGCAAACGCGCTAACGCGTCAAAAACCAGACGGTACGAGGCGCCCGCCTCATCCGGGTGGGGCGCCCGCCTCAGCTGCAAAACGTCGAGGTTGGTCCTCTCTTCCAACACAACTGAGCCTATACTCGATTCAAGACACTTCGCTTGTGAGGACATCTTCCTCAGTGCTTGAATATGATGGAAGTTTGTGAATAATGGAGGGGGGATATAGGTGGGCAGGGGATAGGGAAGGAGTGGAGGCAGACAACCAAGTGGTGTTCCATTTTTGCCCCTCGATACAAGTCACATGCGATGATACATGACAATTGTTAGCTTGAGTGACCATGGATGCA
Source organism: Adenophora triphylla var. japonica (assembly GCA_022495995.1). Classification (NCBI taxonomy): domain Eukaryota; kingdom Viridiplantae; phylum Streptophyta; class Magnoliopsida; order Asterales; family Campanulaceae; genus Adenophora; species Adenophora triphylla. Next base: position 229,713 of record JAFEMH010003422.1, read on the forward strand.
CAAAAATAATAGTTTAGGTTTTTTGATGCAATAAAAAGAGCTTACCGTAAATCCAAACAAACCAAATAGTACGTTCATTAGATGAATTTTTTCTTTAATTTAGCAAACAGTAGTAGTTTGAAAAAGAATTCCAAAGCATGTTAAAATGAGAATAACATATGAAATTAGTTAATATATAAGTTCATACCTAGAGATGAACATAAGAGACAATTAAAACTTCAAAGAACAAAAATAGGCCAAAATTATGTTAGGGCATTTCTTGATCGTCGTTTGTCGCATTTGTCACATTTTTCTTTCGGTCACTTGAGAGAAATTATTTTTTCTTTCTTTGGTACTCCGCAAGCTATCTTTACCCCAATGTTAACTAAAACGACGCAAAATGACCCAATTTAACATTACACATACGACTATCATGCCTTTTGGCAAAGGCAGTTGCCCCACACCTCTAGCCATAACCAAGAAAGGCGTCACCTGGGCCAAAAGACGCACACCCGACTGCCACAATACCAAAAGACGGCTGACCCTTATAGGCGCTAAAAAGGCTAGGCGGGCGCTCGCCTTTCACAGCTATAATCAAGATTAACCTAATTGAAGGAATAAACTATACACTTCGCTGAATCTTGAACCTTGTGGTCCAAGTACCTCATATTTTTATAAACAACTAGCAATGCATTCATTTACTCGCACTTCAATGGAAACACTAACACCCAACCACCACCACTCCTCCCACCCACCACACACACACAAAAAAAAAAGAACAAAAAAAAACTATGTAAAGTGAACAAAGAATTGGTATCTTCGTGTGCAGATAAAATGAGCTCTTTACGGATGTAAAGCTTGCCACATATTGGTTGCAATATGTGGGAAAGCCTTCTCTGAGGTTAAGGGCATATGGACTACATCCGATAGTAGCAACTAAGTAAGCATACAGAAAGGGGTCAAATGCACCTTGCTGACTTCTAATCTATCTTGAGCTTTTGACCACACTCTCAACGTAATCAAACCAAACTCGATAATGCATACCATCAAACCAGAAGAATATCCAATTTTGGTTGATAATTCCAACCGTTCCCTCTAGATTTTTGCCCTTAAATCATAGTTCTTATCCAGGTTGTTGATGAATTAGTGTGTTGCACCAGAAATGTTCACTTGTAAGCCTCCCAAGTGTTGAAGAATCATTCGAGTAACGCTTATTTATCGCAAGAAACTTGCATCATAAACCTGGATATTTAAGTAAATAGGCACTAATTTTATTTTTACTATTTAGTATTTCCACTTTACTCACCGGTTCCAATAATAATATTATTACTTTGAATGACATTTATGTTGCCTGAATAATAAGTAGTTCTGCTCAACACTACCCCAAATAAGTATTGACTTATCAAGACATTGTCATATCTTTTCATAGAGACGGTACTCCATATATCTATTGAATGGAAGTCCATTATCAAGAGACCAACATCCATATGAAATTGTGAAGGAAGACAAGTTTTCAGTAAGCCCACAATATATGGCAGCATTGCTTGCCTAAACTAAATACATCATGACTAAGGAAGTGCACCATCATATATAATTTAATTAAAAGTAACAGAAACACACACAAAACATGTCAAAATGTGAAACTAGCATATGAAGACCAAACTCTCAGAGTGTATATTAACACTAGAACATACCCGTTCATAAGTTTCATCCAATATGATCGCACCGGTTACAGGAACTCGAACCTTGTATGAATGGAAATCCTTGAATATATCATCTAAATGGGGGACATATGGCTTCAAAACATCACAACTGTTAAACACTTCAGCAAGTCAAGGAAGACGATAGCGTTCTGATGTATACTCCCTCCGTCCCACGATAATCTGCAAAAAGACACCTTTTGGGCGTCCCACAATAATCTGCACTTTCCCAAAATGGAAATGGGACCCACTTGTCTCTACTCACAACCATTACCCACTTACTCCACTTTCTCTCTCCTACCCAACCATCTACACTCACAACACATCACCTTTTTCACCTTTTACCTTAATTCTCGTGCCAAGCAAAAATGTGCGGATTTCTATGGGACGGAGGGAGTATATAATAGTAGGACTACATAAAAGTGTGTTGTGTCGCCTATTGATTGATAAGGCATGCAAATTAAGTACACAAAAGAATTGACAGTTGTTAGCCATCAATATAGACTGATCTCATAATTTATGATGCTTCCAGTAAGTTAATCAATTTCATTTCCAGAACCTTGGCAACTAAACAATGGTTAAAACAGTGATAGGGGTCATGCAGGAATGCACACCCATTCTTATATATGAGTTAAATTAGATGGCATTGAAGTAATAACTACTCCCTCCGTCCCAGACCAAGGGTTCATCTTTCCCTTTTGGTCCGTCCCAGACCAAGAGTTCATTTCCATAAATGGCAAGTTTTTGAATATATTTATACCCTTATCAACTCCATATATTTACAAAAAAACCATTTACTATACCCTTATACATTCTCTCTCCTATTCCCTACCACACATTTAACTACTATTCCTCCCACTCATTCTCTCTCCTATTAAATATTTTTAACTTTTACATTCTCTCTCCTATTTCCTACCACATATTTAACTTTTACATTCTCTCTCCTATTTCTTACCACACATTTAACTACTATTTCCTATCCCACATTTAACTTTTATTCATTTTTTAAAAATTTCTTAAGAAGCGTGAAATCCACCCCATATACCCATGGTCTGGGACGGAGGGAGTACAAAGGATACTTAAAGAAGTGAATTCCTTCAGAGTAAATGACTTTAAAGATGGATTTTTTTCAACCGAATTGTCCTCGTAGAACCAGTGTGCATACTCCACAAGAAATAAAATCCTCTCGAACGATTGTCGGTCCTCCTTCGGCACATTAAGAACAAACCGGCTGCATCAAGAAAACATAACCAAAAGGTAATGAGTAATCAGTGCTTCATTGCGAAAATCTAAGTTAAACAACAAAAGTAAAAGATCAGTAACAAATCTGAGGAATTGAACCAGGAAAGGAAAAAGATAATACCCCAATTCATATGAATGCATCAGTTATGAGTTCATAAAAACTGAATCTGAGACATCAAGCTGATATATAATTGCTATTTAGTACAACAGTGGAACCAGATGGATAATCATTAGTCATAAGCAATTCACACATTTTGATGCATGCAATATCTTAAACCGCCATTGCATTACACAAATCATGTATCCTTTCAAAATCTGAATAGTTAAATACAAACTCACATTAGAAGGTTTTAAAAGTCAAAAACTCCTGAGGTCATAGTTTTCTCATCTTACTTGCTCCTCCCCCTCTTTTAAGAGTCATGGGGATAAAACACAACTAAACACCTATGATTTGTGGACATGCACATGTGGACTAAGTGATGTTATATTCACATGGTGTGAGACAAAACCACCTTGAAAATAACAGACAAGAGGAGACACCTATATATATAAAAGCATAGATGAATCTAAGTTCATCAAAATGCTTCAATAAGAAATTCATTTCTTTTTCAAACATGACAGTACACATATAATTAACCACACCACTGAGAGCATTTCTTAAATTAGTTTATCTTTGCACAAAACAAAAACCCAATTGTCTTTCAAATAACCTTTGTGTTATACATGTTGCAACGCGTGCCGTCGGACATGTATGTCTAACAGGGTTAATGTCATTTCATTTTTCCCATGTCCCCTAAACCATAGTTGAAATCTAAAATAATTGGTAAGTGGACATACAACTCCCTACAATTTTAAACTAAACCCCACATTAACTTCAATGGAAAACAAACTAGATTCAGAAGTGATGCCTTTGCTCTATTTACACAAAGTTGAACATTTGGACTAAGCTATCTTATTACTCCTTCCATTTCACATTAAGTGTCCTCTATTCCATTTTGGGTTGTTCCCTTTCACGAGCCCACTTTCAATAATTAAACTACAAATATTTGCTTTTTTCTCGAAAATTTCTTTCATGTTCAAAATACGATTGTTTTCTTGCATGTTGTAGAAAAAATCAACTTTAATATAAATCTTCAATATGTGGACTCTTAATTTGAATGAAATTCCCTCCCTCCATTTATATGTGTGTGTGCACGGATGTATTCATATGGACATGTATCTATTATCGAGTTCCAGGGTGATATACCCCGAGATAATAGCAGACTTGATGCTCTGAGTTTGGATCCCACGTAGCATCCCACATCCACACCTCAGGCAAGATTTTGATACCTGAGTTACCATCTGCGCATTAACATTGGAGTCAAGATGCCCATTTAAAGAACCTGACTTCAGCCTCCTGCAAGATCGTTACTGATCCCACACCTAGCAAGCAATTTACGCACTCAAATCTAATCCACACACGACAAGGAGATCCCTCCCCCATGTTCCCATCCGATCCGATATGGAAAATAAGGTGAGTGGAACCACCAACTGAATCCACCGCCCATAGTCTGGTGACAGTGTACCTATCACGATAGTGGCACCCCAATCCTATATAAACTCACAAAACAAGGTATGACTCTACACATACTTTTTCTCGCAAAAAATCTCTTTTACTGGTTATTATCTCACACCGGATTTGTATAGCCGAGAAACACCACCCGCCAAGTTCATAAGTGTTCCCAAGTTGCATTTTAAAGCCAGATATCCAGTTCGCTCAACTGGAACAGACCTTGAAGACCAAAATCCTTTGGACCTTTTGGCATCATCACTGGCAATCTTGTAATGCTGAGAAATGCTTAACAGTTACAACTGTGACTCTTTCAAACGGAAGAAAGTGAGTATCAGAAAGGAAGAACAGGAGAAAATGGAGAGTTGATCAAACAATCCCTTTCTTTTTCTTTCCTTTCCTTTCCTTTCCACTAGAAAACAACTTCCTTGTATCATCAAACCAATGTGTTTTGCCAATTAAACTAAAAAAATTAATCCATTCCAAAGTAGAACTGTTTCCAGTTCAGTTGAAGTTAGTCAAACCCTAGAATGAGTTGCTTACATTTCCAAAATACAATATACCTCAAACCCTATAAACTTGATAATACAATCCAATACTATCAATATACAACTGAATTAACACAGTGCAGCAAACATTTCAATCCTTAATTCATGCCAATCACTAGCAATTCAAATAAGCATACAAAAATTGAGAGAGAGAACCTGCAGAGATCGTCGAGGAGCTCTTGAGGAGGGAGGCCGTTCTTGAGATGAGCGCTTGAAGATCGATGAAGCCCGGCCATTGCTTTAACAGTAAATTCGTCGAATCAAACACCTTAACGCGAACTACAAAGCAAGAATTCGAGAAGCGGTTGCAATGGAGTGAGACAACATAGTGTATGTATGTGTATGTGTGTGAATAAACAACCCCGTGCCAAGGAGTGACGCTACCCACTCCCGCTCGCAATTTTCTTAATTTTATTTTTCCTTTCTTTAATCAATCGAAATCGTCTTGTTGTCAGTAAAAAAAATACTCCCTCCGTCCCACCTCAATTGGTCCATTGAGGTGGGACACGGTTTTTAAGAAAAATTATTAAAGTGGGTAAAAATTAGAGGAGAGAGAATGTAAAAGTTAAATGTGTGGTAGGGAATAAGGGAGAGAATGTAAAAGTTAAAAATATTTAATAGGAGAGAGAATGAGTGGGAGGAATAGTAAGTTAAAGTGGGTATAATGAATGATTTTTTTGTAAATATATGGAGATGATAAGGGTATAAATATATGAAAAACTTTCCATTTAAGGAATGGATCAATTGAGGTGGGACGTCCCAAAAAGGAAAGTGGATCAATTGAGGTGGGACGGAGGTAGTATGAGTTAGAGACCCAAAAACCCATAGTTCAAATAAATAAGCCATTTTAACTCATTTGAGATTGAAATCCCACTAAAACCCACACATCACGGACACAAACGGTTTGTTAACACCGCCGTTACCGCACATTCCCAAAAAAAAAAGATTTTTTTTTTCAAAAACTCTCTCGCATCTCCTCTCTCACTCCATTGACGGCAAGAATTCGCTGGTTGGATTCTCGATCGGGCTTCTGATCGCTTCCGTTCATGGAGTTTTCAGAGATCTATAAGGGCTGTTTCTCGATGAAGAAGACGCCGCTTCTACCGGATTGATTGGATCGCCGCCGTCGTCCTCTAGAATTTCTAGAGCGAATTTCTCGGAGAATCCATTCAAAGCTAAAGCTGCTCATGCCGACCCACCCAATGGAAGAACAGCATGTAGAAGAAGTTGACTACTTTAAGTAACGTAGTCTCATGCCGACCCACCCAATTGATTTTGATTTCTTAAAGTTGCTGGCTCACATGGATTTGTGTGATTGTGTTAAAAGGGTTTGAATTTGGTTTCTGCAAGATGTTGAGGGTATTTCTTAATGCCATCGGTTGTTGGTAGTTTTTTTTTTTTTTTGGTTCATTTTTTGTGGGTTGTGTTGAAACTTTGATGCTATCTTGTGAAACTAAACCAACTTTGACGAGATTGATTTCTCCATTCAGGATTTTTTTACTCAGAATTTTTGATTTTTTTTTATGAATAATTGATGTTCATTCCGTCTCAATTTTATTTACTTTTCATCACTTTCTTTGTTACTCATCTCAACCCATCTTTGTAAATCGAGTTGCAGGTCCTATATCACTTGTTATATGACCATTCAAAGCTATAAGCCCTTTAATTGGTCATATAGCAATGGGTATAGGACCTGACAACATCATATAAAAAGCTATAAGCCCTTTAATTGGTCCTATAGCAACTGGTATAGGACCTGGCAACATCATATACAAAGCAATAAGACCTTTGAATGGTCCCATAACAATTGGTATAGGACCTGTCAATATCATATAGAAAGCTATAATCCACTTAATTGGACCTATATCAATTGGTATAGGACCTGACAACATCATATACAAAGTAATAAGACACTTGATTTATTGTTTTTTGTGAATAACAATGTGGCAAATGGTATGGGACCTGTCAACATCATATACACAGATATAAGGCCTTTAATTGGTCCTATATCAACTGGTATAGGACCTGGCAACATCAAATACACAGATATAAGCCCTTTGAATGGTCCTATAGCAACCAGTATAGGACCTGGCAACATCAAATACACAGATATAAGCCCTTTTAATGGTCATATAGCAACTGGTATAGGACCTGACAACATCAAATACACAGCTAAAATAACTTTAAATGGTCCTATAAGAAGTGCTATAGGACTTGGCAACATCATATACAAAGCTTTAAGACCTTTTAATGGTCCTATAAGGCCTTTAATTGGTCCTATAACAAGTGTTATAGGACTTGGCAACATCATATACACAGATATAAGACCTTTAATTGGTCCTATAACAAGTGTTATAGGACTTGACAACATCATATACAAAGCTTTAAAACCTTTTAATGGTCTTATAGCAAGTGATATAGACACTTGATTTATTATTTTTTGTGAATAAAAATGTGGCAAATGGTATGAAACCTGGCAACATCATAAACACAGATATAAGGCCATTAATTGGTCCTATAGCAACCGGTATATGACACAGCAACATCAAATACACGAGATATACGCCTTTGAATGGTCCTATAGCAACCGGTATAGGACACGGCAACATCAAATACACGAGATATAAGCCACTTTGAATGGTCCTATAAAGAATCGGTATATGACCCGGCAACATCAAATCCATAACTAAAAGAATTTTAAATGGTCCTATAGCAATCTGGTATAGGACACGGCAACATCAAATACACAAACTAAAAGAACTTTAAATGGTCCTATAACAAGTGCTATAGGACTTGGCAACATCATATACAAAGTTTTAAGACCTTTTAATGATCCTATAGCAAGTGATATAGGACGTGCTCTATTATCAAATAAAAATATACAAGAAGCAAAATATCAAATAAAAAGATTCATAGAAAGAAAGATAAACAAAACCGAGGTTTTAAGATTAATAATGGTGGCTTTATCAACGGGAAACGTACCCAAAACCTTTCCCACCAATTACATCAAATAATCTTAATATCCCATAACCTAATCAATCTCTATTCCTTCCCAATCCCAAACCCATTTCCCTCTCCATAATTCCTACCCAATTCCATCCTCTCGTTTGCGGGAACTCCTTGCTCGTGGTATGCCATGTGTCTTCCATCTGGAAGAAGTACTCGCAAAGCGCTTGGTTGGTGTAATTGAACTTTCTTTACTTGTGGAACTGAACTTTCTTGTCTAGTATTTACGCTCAATGCTGCAAGACATTTAAGAAGTTTGTCAAAGATAGACCCTATAGAACATCAACCACTTCCAAGTGCACTTAAAAACATACACGATGATTTTCCGAGCCTGAGATGCATCAATTAATTTAATCTAGGAAATCTCAGATCCATTTATATCTTTAAAAAAACTTTTCAATTTGTCAATTACTCAAAGATAGTATACACACACAATTCATGAATTGTTAATGGAAATTATGAGCACAATGAGGTGGAATTCAAGAATCTAAACCCACATTCAAATCCAAATAATCTTGAACCTAACAAATCCCTTAGTGACACATTTAATCAAACACATTGAAGGTGCTCCAGTACCAAATCCCTTAGTGACACATTTAATTAAACACATTGAGAGCATAAGTCTATGCACTCAAGCTTCAGCAGAATAAGATGCTCATGTGTCCTCTACCAAATCAGCACCACCAAGTATCCATGGGAGCATAATAATCACCAATACATATTGTGTAGTGAATTACATAAATCACACTATCAAAAACCTTGTGTAGTTTATGTACAATCCATACAACTTGTCTTCTTCAAAGATGCATTTCCGTCTGAAAGACTGTCTAAATGATAAATTTGAAACAAGAAAACAGAGTAATGTTCATATATTATCAACCACAAGAAAATGGAATTCATCGTTGCATAAGAAGAAGAGAGATGAACCAGATCTAGGGATTGCCGAAGAAGATGAACCAGATCGAAGAAGGTAGGAAAATGTAATTCTATCCTTCCTTGAACCATTGAACGCCGAAAATTTTGCGGCCAATTACCCAGGCGGAAGTTAACGGCGTGTTACCTTGATTTTGGCCGTTTCATGGTTAATGGGGTTTAAAGGGATTTTAATTTGGAATAACAAAGGAGACAGTCTTTTTTTATTTAGACTGGGTTTTGATGGGATAAGATCTGGGCTGAGTGGTTAAAAAGGAATTTTTCCAAAAAATATTACTCCCTCCGTTTCTAAATGTTTGTCCCATTTGACTTTTCAAACATTTTAATTTAGTGATTTTGAAGCTTTAATTTTGGTTATTTTTACGAACGCTTTGAAAATTATTGATAATATACACCGCCGTTATGTAATACTCCGTCCCTAAATGTTACAAGTTTTGAAAATTTAGCGATTTTGAAGCTTTAATTTTGAAAATGAGACTAATTTTTTGGGACAAAGGAAAAGGAAAAATGGGACAAACATTTAGGGACGGAGGGAGTATATCTCAAAAAATTAATTTAAACTAAGTATTTATTTATTATGCCAAAATCTCACAAAAAACGCATTTTTTTAAGCTTAGAAAAAAACGTGTTTTGTGAAGACGTCGACTCTTCTCCTCGCTTGTGGCGCCTAGAAGCACAAAAGGATTTAGCAACGTTTACATCGACCCAGTTTCTATCAATTTCTCCGCCGCCGGCGTCGATCGTTGATTGATGGGGCTTCATCTTCGTCATACCCATTTGGGGGTTTTGATTCTATTATACAAACAAAAAGTGGGGAGTAGTTTTTAACCTAATTGAATATTGGGAGTTGAGAATTTGTGTGATTCGTGGTAAGATTCTTCACAAATTGAGCTCTGAGGCATCAGCAGGGAGGTTTTGATCCAATTTGACCTTCATCTCAGCGTCCTCCGTCATTTGGGGCTGGGGTTTCAGTGGCAATGGGGAATATGAGTTTTCGTGAGTGGAAAGGGAAAGTGGTAGTGGGACTTTGAATCTGCTAACCCTAACAAACACCAACGCTCTACTATTCCTAAATTTAATTTAGACCAATTCTATTTTATTTGTTTGGTGATTAACATCTAATTGGTGATTAAAAATGTACCAGTGCACGTCTAAAAAAGTGTCAGTTAAAAGCTCTTTTTGTCCAGAAACTTAGTGCCAGTGCATGTGTAACAAAGTGTCAGTGCCAGTGTAAAAAAGTGTCAGTGTTAGTGTAATAAAGTGCCAGTGTTAGTGTATCAAAGTGCCGGTGTTAGTGTAAAACAAGTGTCAATGTTAGTTTAACAAAGTGCCAGTGTTAGTGTAACAAAGTGCCAGTGTTAGTGTAACCAAGTGCCAGTGTTGGTTTATAAACAGACACTTAATATACATGCACTGACACTTTTTTACACTGGCACTTTGTTAATCTGACACTGACACTTTTTACACTGGCACTTTGTTACACATGCACTGGTACTTTGTTTACACTGGCACTTTGTTACACATGCACTGGCACTTTTTTATACTGACACTTTGTTACACATGCACTGACACTTTGTCACACTGACATTTTGTTAAACTGGCACTGACACAAATGAAAAAAACAAAACACGTTTTTTCAAAGTGTAAGGAAAAACTAATTTTTTATAAGACCAACTCATTTATTATTATAACAAAAAGTAAAAATAAGTAAATCATGAACAATAAATAATAATAAATAAAATTCAAACTCTATTGCTATTGATATTTATGAAATTGATAAGTAAAAAATAATTAAAAAAACAAATTAATTAAAAAAATCATGGAGTAAATAAAAGGGTGTGTGAGGGAAAGTTAAAAAACATGTTTGGGAGGAGAAGATGGGGAGTTATAAAACTGAGAGTGGAAAGGTAGAATATTTTGGTTAATTCAGGCCGTCAGATCAATTTTCTAAAATTAATCTCAGCCACTTTTTATTCCGGCGATTACGAACTATTTTTCCCTATGTGTCTTATAGATTGTGCTTCACATAAATTTAAAATTTTAAGCATATTTATGAATAGACTAAATAGTTTTAAGGGGCTATGGGGCAAATAGCATATTATATTACAGTATCTCACGAATTGTAATTTAGGTATTGTGTCATAATTTTGATAATATAGTGTCTAATGTTTATATTTTACGGTAAAATGAGTCGCGAATTGAAACAGATGAAAACTAACAAAATGAATTAAATATCTAACGAGATTTTTTGAAAATTGCATATAAAGGAAAATCGGATTGCTGTTAATTTGTTGAGGGAGGAGAAAGAATGGATGGTAGGGCGGCCGCGGCTGGGATTAGGATTTTCTATTTTTCATTTGGGTAAACATAATAACTATAAAGGAGATTATAAGAATTAAACACTCACATATTCCACTTGAGCATACACTCACAATATATTAGGTTAGAATTTTTATTTTACTTTTTTCTTTGAAAGATTTTTTATTACTTGGGATATTCTTTTATTGAATAAAATTTTGAGAGTTGTAAAGTTTTAACGACAAAATAAAAAATTGTTGAACTTTATGGGTAGGAAATGCAATTTTCAAATAAGCTCGTTAGATTTTTCATTCATTTTGTCACCTTTCATCCATTGACATAAAAAAAAAAAAAACACAACACAACACCATTTCGCCACAACATGTGAACATTAGACACTAAATTGCCAAAATTGTAACATTAAAACCTACATGCCTTAATATATTCATCATTTTTTCATGCTACACATCTACACTTAATCTATGTCATTTAGTTGGATATATATATGTGATTATTGTGGGTTTAGTTGCGAATCAATTAAAACGACTGCTACTTTAGTCCTTATACTTATAAAATTAATGAAAAGGATTGTTGGATGACAATAAAATATACACAAGGATTGTCATTTACATTATAAATATGATTTTAGAAGGGTTTATTAAGTTCAAACACATGTTTGGGCAATCAAAGTAGGAGATTGTTAGAATATGTTGGAAATTAATTTAACAGCACCACAGATTAAACAAATAATTTAATCAACAGTAGGGGATTTATTGATCAAGTCAAGAACATACCAATTAAGATGCCAATAGCAAAACAACAGCAAGGAAACCGGGATCAGGAAAACAAACAGAAACAAGAAAATAAACGATTAGAAAACTTATCGTGAGTTGATCGAGTCGCCTTAGGAAGACTGTCCTAAGAGAAAATATTGCCCCCAATTGGTGCAACTCGGGTACAGACAAATTTCTCCGAGGATAAAACGATCACGGACTACGTACCACAAATCAGCACACAGGTAGGTAATCACCGGCGGTCCTATCTCAGTCGCCTTGAATCTCACGAACGAATCTCTATGAACGGGGAGTAATTTAGCAATGAAAGGAAGCAAGAGAATTGATTTTCTCTTCAATCTCTCATTAAAAATTCGGATGGATGGAGTATTGTTTATATACATATGGTAAATTAGGGTTTTAGGGTCTTACTTAGGCTTAAAGACTGCCCAAATTCGGCCCAGGAAATTCACAAACCCGTCACTAGCGTGGCCGCCCTAGGCACAAGCGCGACCGCCCTAAGCAACAGGAAAATCTCATCGAGTTTCTGGGCACAAGCGCGGCCGCCCTTGGCATAAGCACGGTCGCCCTCCTTGGCAGAAACTCCGACGTGTTTTCCCTTGGCCAAATTCAGTCCAAACCCACAACACAACAAGGTCATAGAGCTATGGACTTCCATACCACATATATCAAATATTCCAACAATCTCCCACAAGTTCATAGAAATATGACGTGTACAGATTGTCTATTGTAATGCTTTCAGTAATGGTACCTTCCGGCTTGAACCACTACCTATGTTATCCAACGCAAACCTCCACAGGACCAGATGAACGGGTGTCTTGAATCTGATGCCTTTGGATGTAGAGGCCTTTGCTGGTAACAAACACGACAAAAGCTATGATAGGCCCTATATCGAACACTTGACGCTTATAAGCCATACGTCCCGATCCTCTATCATGAGTGCTTTCAAGGAATAACCCGAATTCCTCTAATTGCGGCCAACAATAACACTCACTTAGCTGGGCATCTCAGAAGATGTACTGCTAGCATCTTGTCTAAAAGACTTGATCCCATTCAAAGTTCCAAACTTTTAGTTTATTAGCAGCTACGAGCACCTCTAGGCTATTCAGGGGATAGACTCAGACATGTAACATGTCAATCTAACTTTAGGTGCTCCGACTCACCCCACAGCTTGTTATAACCACATTGAATCTCCTTTGTGGGATCTCCACTCAGGTAGATTGGGTTGCTACTGCGTATGAATCAGACAGGGTTCAGACCCATCCCCAACCTAGATTTTTGAACTAGAGCAAATTCTAGCCCTTTGGTTAAAGGATCAGCTGTGTTATCCTTGGTACCAACATAATCAACAGCTATCACCTTCCGAGACACAAGATCCCTTATAGATTTTAATCTAATTTGGATGTGTCTCCTGGTTTTACAGTTGTACTTGACACTTTTCAGTTTCTCAATTGTGGCAGTGTTGTCACAATGTACAGAGATAACAGGCATTGGCTTACTGACCATGGGCAACTCGGACATAAGTCCTCGAAGCCATTCAGCTTCCAATCCAGCAGTGTCAAGGGCAACTAATTCGGCCTCAAATGTAGACCTAGACAACAGAGTTTGTTTGGTCGACCTCCAGGCGACTGCAGCTCCGCCCTAAGGTGAAAACATACCCCGTACATCCATAGCTCCCGGAGTTAAAGGCAATCCAGCTTGCATCACTATATCCTTCAAGAACAGAAGGGTATCTACCGTAATGCAGCCCAAGGGAAATCGTTCCCTTCAAATACTTGAGAACTCTATCAAGAGCTTCCCAATGTGCTTTATTTGGACATTGAGTATTTCTAGCCAACCTAGTAACCGAATAGGATATATCCGGTCTAGTACAATTGGCAAGATACATCAAACTTCCAATAATTTGAGAATATCTCAACTGAGCCATCGGTACTCCACTTTCATTCTTAGTAAGTGCAGCTGAAGGATCATATGGAGTTTTAGCTACTTTGCAATTCTTATAACCAAATTTCTCAATTACACTTTCGGTATAATGAGATTGCGATATGGTTATGCCACTAGTTGAACGAGTCAACTTAAGGCCAAGAATCACACTAGTGTAGGTGTTAGTGCCCTAGGCCTATAGAGATAGACTTATTTGTAATGTCATTATTCATTTATATATGAGATTATTACTTTGATTATTATATATGTTTGCATGTTTATTGTAATAATCGTGTCCCTAGTACTTATGAAGCACTAGTATGAAGTTTAATGGATAATCATGTGATGATTATATGCATAGGGATGCACATTAAATTCATGGGTACTTGTTGGAGAACTAGGTACTGGACTTGACCCATTATGAGATTTATGTCATGGTCAAATGTCATAATTAAATCTCATATAGTCATATCATTGATATCCTTTGACCTGAGATTATCATCGTCTTCCACTCGATGAATATTGTGTTTGATATAGCTTAACGTTGTCTTTAACCGAATAACAATAAGGGCTATTATTGGCATGATAGGATTCTTGTTGGGAAGAATGATAAGTCAAGATGGAAATTTGTCCCTCGTAAAGAGAGATGTTTGCTTGGCCACTCGTAAGTAAGATTGATGATGTACATGGCCATGTCCGAATGAATTAATGTGATTAATTACATTCGATTGATCAATTTACTTAGTAACGAGAAAGCATTGAACAATATGAGTTGACGTGGACCATGACTCATGTTCAATATAACATCGTGTGACAATGGGATTGTGATATGTTCTATGTAGGAAAACCGAATTTGATATTATATTATTTGGGTAGGCATGATGGCTTGCTAGAGTCCGCTCATGTCTTATGAGGATCGATGTGATCGAACTCATTGCCAACATAATATAGTCCTATGGGGTTACACGCATCGAACGAATTGTCAAAAATGAAGAATATGGAGTTTTTGTTCTCAGGGGACGACTCGTCCCCAGGCCAAAACCAACTATTCCCCTTAAAGGGGACGCCAGATTCAGAAGCTGGGTGCCAGGGGACGACTCGTCCCGTCGGCACTGGACTGACGCGGAATTGACTTAAAACTAGGGTTTTCACGAGGGGAAATTTTTTATAACGTATAAATACTTACCCCTAGTTGCCCTAGCCGTCATACTCATGTTTTGGGTTTAGAGAAACACAAAATAGAGTGATTCCAATTGTGAATTGAGAATCGAAACACCATTCAATTCCATATTCTTCATTGATTGAAAGGAGTTTCAATCAAAGGATCTAGCAATCCACCTAGAATTGTTCTAGGGTTCGTTCATCGCGTGGATACACATAGAGGATCTTCGCTATTCAAGATCTTTCGTTCGTGATTCATTGATCGTTCATCGAGGATTCATAAGATCAACAATCTGGAGTTGGAACGCGTTTATCAAAGACAAAAGCACACAAGGTTGGTAATTCTATTTCATACTTCTCAATTAATCATCTAGAACGGATCCTAGGGCTCTGGGTTTTCGAGTTAATTTGCATTCTTCCGCTGCGCATGGACCCTCGAAACCCAACAACTAGCTACTCCCATATCCTTCATCTCAATCTTACTTTTCAAGAATTCCTTAGTAGTATTAATTATCCTCATATCCGTTCCAAACAACAGGATATCATCGACATACAGACATAAGACAATACTACTATCACCAATATTTTTGCTATAAACACACTTATCAAACTCATTAGTAACAAAGCCAAACGATGAGACAATTTTATCAAATTTCTCATGCCACTGCTTAGGGGCTTGTTTAAGTCCATATAAGGACTTAACAAGTTTACAAACCTTTCTCTCATTGCCAGAGGCCTCAAAACCTTCAGGTTGATCCATATAAATTTCTTCCTCTAGATCGCCATGCAAGAAAGCGGTCTTAACATCCATCTGATGGATAGGAAGATCATGTACAGAGGCCAATGCAATAAGCATTCAGATTGTAGTCATTCTAGCAACTGGCGAATAGGTATCGAAATAGTCTATTCCCTCCATTTGCTTGAATCCATTAGCCACTAACCTAGCCTTAAACTTGTCAACGGTTCCATCCGGTTTCAGTTTCCTTTTGAAGACCCACTTACATCCTATCGTGCTACAACCAGGAGGGAGATCGACCAATTCCCATGTCCCATTAGAGACAATAGAATCTATCTCACTCTTAACAGCATCCTTCCACTGCTTGGCATCACAAGTGGCCATGACAGCTTTGAAGGTTAGAGGATCACCCTCGACAATGTAAGTGATGAAATCACTTCC
Source organism: Adenophora triphylla var. japonica (assembly GCA_022495995.1). Taxonomy (NCBI): domain Eukaryota; kingdom Viridiplantae; phylum Streptophyta; class Magnoliopsida; order Asterales; family Campanulaceae; genus Adenophora; species Adenophora triphylla. Next base: position 246,023 of record JAFEMH010003422.1, read on the forward strand.
AAAGTCCTTGGTGGTCCTTGCCCGTTTGCTCCTTCTTGGTTCAATCTCATCGTCAGAATGAGTTGCACTGGAATCAACCCCCACATTTGTCAGCTCCTCTACTTGAGCAGGAATGGAATTAGTGGTTGGGTTAGATTCCTTAGGAAGTCCGTCTTTCATAGGAAACACATCCTCAAAGAATGTTGCATCACGTAACTCAACTATAGAGTTCACATCTATGCCAGAAATTTCAGATTTGATAATCAGAAATCTCAATGCATAGCTTGTTTCAGAATAACCTATAAAGATAGCATCAACAGTTTTAGGTCCAAGCTTTTTCCTTTTATGTGCGGGTACAAGTACCTTTGCAAGGCACCCCCACACTTTTAAGTATTTCAGGCTAGCCTGTCGACCTTTCCAAAGTTCAAATGGACTTTCCTTTCTATGTTTAGGAGGGACTCTATTCAGAATATGGCAAGCCGTATTCAAAGCCTCTCCCCACATATATTTGGGCAGTCCAGAACTTATGAATGCAGCAATATGCCATATAAGATGCAACACATAACAAGTTGCATACACACATTGGAAAACTATAAACACCTTCCATTACCTTGGTTTACCTTTTCCCGTCTGAATCATGAGTCGTACCATTGTGGAAGTGAATACTCCACTTATTCTGTGAATGCATATCCACCAGAATCAATATCATAAATTCGAGATAGTTATGATTATAACTCATCTCCTGTGAACCGCTTAGGCATTATTCACAAACAAATCATACAACCGAGATAGTTATCGTCATAACTCATCTCTTATGAACCGCTAGGCAATATTCATAAACAACCCCGAACAACCGAGATAGTTATTGTCATAACTCATCTCCCGTGAACCGCTAGGCAATATTCACCGGAAACAACCCCTAACAACCGAGATAGTTATTGTCATAACTCGTCTCACGTGAACCGCTTAAAGCAATATTCACCGTAATCAACCCTCCAACAACCGTATACCAAAGTCCAAAGACATATCATAAACTTGCAATATAAATCCACACTTGGGATAACATATAACCATAAGATAAATAAATCCACACTTGGGATAATATAATGACATGCTAAATAATCCACAAAAGGGAATAAGCAATATAACAACATATCATAAACAATTCCTATGTAGTCATTACACAACTTCGGATAACCTCAATAAGAGTTCATGATCTACCTCCCAAGTTTGAACTACATTGGTGAAGTACGAATCAAGCTTAATTACCAATTTCCGGACAATATTCTATATTACAAGGTCTTTATAGGAATTCATGTTAGATTTATCAAGTCGGAGTTACATTTGATAAGGCCAAATAAGATTTCCAAACAATTCCTGATTCCGACTTAATGTGCTTCCAAAGTTCCATAGTAACCCAATTAAGGTGCCATTAAGTGATACAATTGTTCTAAGTATAACCTAGGTTAAAAAGGATCAATTCATATCCGGAAAGGTTAGATTCCAAACTTTATTTTGGTTAAGGATCATACTAGGAGGTTACTAGTGAAAATTCAGCGAAACAGGGAACTGGGCAAAATTCTGCCAACATGGGCGACCGCCCTAACCACTTGGGCGACCGCCCAAGTGGACTTCAAAGGCAAATATTGATTCTGTGGCGTTGGGCGGCCGCTCAAGCCCCTATGGGCGACCGCCCAAGCCCTCCTCCAGCACAAAACTCAGATTTTGACCCTTTTATGCCTAGGTTTCCATTCCTTCTAACCAAGCTTAATTCAAGAACACCCAAGGATGCTTTAACCTTACCAAGTCCCATTCCAAACATGTAAACTCAAAACCAAGTAGCCCTAGATTATTTATCTCTACCCATTTCACCCATTTCAAACCCTTTTTAAATAATCTTCCTTGAACCCTAACTTCAACAATTTCATTTTCCAATCCTCCAACTTCCATTAAGGTCTCCAAGGCATAAAATCAACATCATAGAACAAGGGTAATATTTAAAAGCTCATGAACAAGTAGGAGAAGGGAATCATAACAACTCACCTTAGGGTTTTATAATGGAAGGTTGATCTTTCTATCTTGATGGACTCTCCTAGATGATCCAACTTCAATGATGCTCCTAGACTTGAATTTGGTGAAGAAATGGCTTGGCTTCAAGAATGGAGGTTGAGAGCTTCCATGAAATTCTAGGCTTTCTTTGGAAGAAGTAGAATGAATGAAGGAGAAGGAAGAAGGGAGTAAGAGGAGGTGAGGGAGTGGGACACATGGCAAGCCTAGGAAGGAGCAAGACAATTTGCCCCCCCCCTCCCATCAACCTAAAAATCAAGGCTTTCATCCCTTTTTAAATTAAAATAAATCCTTGTCCAATTAATTCATCCTACCCAAATAACCTCCTTGTACTATTTATCATATTTCCATTTTTATTATTTCCCCAAGTTTCTTTATTTAATACTCAAAAATTTCTCAAAAGATTCTAAATTTACTTCTCATCCAATTTATCTTAAATTAAGAATCTAAAGACAAAATTGAACACATAAAGCTATCATAATCATTAAAAGCATATAATAAGATATTTAAATTTAGTGCCTAGGGTTGGGGTCGTCACACTCACTCCCCCTTAAAGAAAATTCGTCCCGAATTTGACTGTCACTTACCTAATTGTTCAACCCGCCTCGGTTACCTGTATACCTCAGGCTCCAATTCTCAAATAGTCTCTTCCATGTGTGATTATTCCCCAAGATTCTAATTTCATTAATGATACGATATTACAGCTTAATGTTCCAAGGGTACCTTACAAATATCACTAACCCGAATTTTCACGACCTCAATAAAAATATAAATAATGAAAGTATTACCGCTTATGTCACCAAATACATTACAATATTGCATTTAAAACTTTAAATAATCTATAAGCTGTTCCAAGCCAATCTATGATTCAAATCACCAACCCTTTCCAAAACTTCAAATGGACTAACAAATTTTGGCGCCAATTTACCTTAGGCCTTGCTTCTCCAACCTCACCCCAACAAATTAGAGATCGATATTTTCTTCCCTAACAACGCCTCATACGGTTTTATCTCAAGGCTAGAATGATAACTGCTATTATATGCACCCAGTCATTGATAATCATACGTCCTATCGACTACAAAAATCCATTGTACATGCCCGTAGCATATCCTCAATAATAATTAATGATTCCTCAAATTTTTCACAAAGTTAAACTCAATAGCATTCCTACACTCCAAAAGGATCTTCCCAAATGAATGACTATCCAATCTATTTAATACTATGGGATTCATACAATCAAACTATCTCCTAACATATATAAGGACGTGATCAATGAATCTCACCAATATAAATATATATAATAAGTAGAAAATACAAATCAACTTTTCTATAACAAAACAATATACCCCTCTTTACTTCCAATGTAACTCAATCACAAAATCTATCGTGATAATACTCTCAAGTTTAATCTAGAACTCTAAATGTTCTAATAAATATTCCAACGTCAAAATTCTATTTCCACATTTGTGATCAAACCACTTTATGTCTTGACTCAATTGAAATGAGTTAGTTCAATTATCTTATCCGCAGTTTTCATAATACAACATTAAACAATTGCCCATGAAATAATAAATATGGATATGCTAATAAGACCCTGATTTCACGAACGAAATATTAATTGACCATATTTCACAATTCAATGTTCTAATTATGTTCGGGTCCAGTGACAGATCAGTATTCAACTCAAATGGTTGGCCGCCCACAACGGAGCCGATCCAACTCCAATACAAAAACCAAGTCTATTGCGACTTCCACATTAATAACTCCACAATTTATCAAATCATTTCTCGGATCAAAACTTTAATATACTTAATCAACATAGGGAAACTAGGTTGCCTTTTTACTTGCTTTTGTACGAACTATACCTTTAAAATAACATGACTTTCTAAAATTTACAACATCTTTTCAAAATTCCAAGGATAGATAAAATGAGATCAATTGAGACTCGAATGGTTTATTTATTTAAAACTGTCCCATACCAGTTTTAATTAACTAAACCACTCACACTTTTAAGAAATTTTCAAAAAATTGATAAGCTACCAAAAATAACTCGAGTGATTTAATTATCTACAACCGTCCCATACCGGTGGTAGATAGTTAAATTACTCACAGATTTTAATTTACACAAAACGGTTTACTGTCCTTATTAAATCAACTATCCCCGAAGAAGTCTGATGGCTCGTACCGAAGTTCAATATAAAATCCAAAGTTTTAAAGCACATTTAAAACAATTCTAACATAATATTTTTACTTAATTAAATTCTTTATAAGGAAACACAATCTCGGAATATTAATACTATCTTTTATAATTAACACTATAACATTCATTAAAATAGTAAACTTGATAGATCATCCTCAATTCAATAATTCCTCAAGTTGAATATTCAACACCTTTACTTAATTTGAGTCATCTATTCCTTACCTTCGATATTGGAATTATACTTAATAACAACATATTGTAAACATCTAGTTTCCGATCAAATACCATGATTTCCTAATAAGAAGATACAATCGAACGCACATAGATCAATCATCCCCAAATTGCAATTAAACATGAACAGTATAAACTAGCTTACCTCCCAATAACCATCAACAACTCAAAATCCGTATAACGTCTACATTCTCCAAGCATCACACCCATCCTTCATATGAGTCACGCAACTAAGTCAACCTATACGGGGTAATCATCCTAAAGTACCCCGTCTTCCAATAAGATTTATCCTCATTTTATTTTCTCAACTAATGATAATCATCTCTCAAAACAACCCATATACATATTTTACTAATTCACCAAGTTGATCCTACAAGTCACCAATAATTACCTCTATTATACTTCTTCGCCTTTACTCTATTTACCTTTCCATAACTAATACACAATCCATAAATCAAAACGGTCATACTAGATATAAATGTTGTCTTAAGTATATCCTTAAAGCAAATATTTACTGTAATTGTAACACTCCGAAAATTTCAACTAATAACCATTGAGTATCCTACTAGTTTCTAAAATCAGTCATACAAATCATCAACAAGTGATAATGAATACTTATTCTTCACAGTTACTAATTTGAGATCTCCATAATCTATAATTATCCACCAAGTATCATCTTTTCTAAATATAGTACTAATTTATCCTTACGGAGAGTCGCTAAGCTAATTATCTTCTTTATCAAATACTTTCCCAAGATGAATCATCAAGTCCATCATCCCAATTAAGTGTCCTCTATCCAGAATCCGAATACCATAATAGTACCTTATAGCAACTCAAAATCTCAATATCCGGGTATGATACCTGATGAAACCCAATTTGAAACTCACACAGAAAACACCACTTAGTCAACTAATAGCACATAAGGCAAAGAGATATTTGTTCTATAAGATCTCGTACTCGCAATATTTATAACTCATATAATCCCACTTAGACTATCACTTTCAATACTAGCCTCATATATCTAGTCCCCACCACGAGACACCAATGTATAAATACTCACGCACGTTGTACAACTATAAACCACTCTTAATTAGGCCATATACCTAACCTCAATTAAGAGTTCACAAATTCATTTACTACCGGTACATGAGATAATTCAAGGTTCTTTTAAATCAATTATAACACACAATCCAAATAGCCTTCACATTCCTTAGGCCATACTTTCGACATTTACGCATATATAACATAACCTCCATTAATAATTTATCCGCCTCGATTACACATGGAGACAAATCAAACATAGATAAGGAGACTCGCTTCTTGCAACAGTCCTCCTCAAGCACAACAACTACTCAAAAAAATTCGAGTTAATATAACAATAATTCACGGATTGGTAACTCGACCAAATCCACCGCAATACATGCCCACATATGGACACATCACATCCACCATGATAAACAAGAATGATTCGAGGTACTCTCCCGTAGGAGTAGAACCTCCGGCCACATAAGGCAACCTTTAGGCCAATTATGCAAATAAAAGCGAAATGTAATGCCACATGAGAACGAAATGAATGAAATTTAGAAAAGTATGATCCCTAACTCCGGAGACAGGTAATATACCTCAAATGATTGTGGAGGAATCTATCTCTCCATAACTCACCTTTCCTTGGTTCCTTGGTTGGTCAATATCATTTTCTGTCATTGAACAAATTCCTGCATAATACTCTCGACGTCAGTCATCACACACTCTCACTCAGCTAGACTCTACCCCGAGAATTCTAACCGAGCTCGATACCAACTGCGAGGACCCCGACCCGGAACCTACACGTGTCCCGTGGAGCGTCCTCAAACTAACCCAAAGATCCTAAACTTTTAAAACTTTGATTTAACTTTCAAACATGCACACAACTATTTAAAATAACTCTACTCTTTTCCACATTGGAGGAAGAGTTGACCAACCTTGAAAATAATAAATGGTTTTAGTTACAAAAGATATCGAATATAAAATGGAATTAAAGTTTATGAATACAAACCCTTTAAAAGAATTATGCCAAAATACACATTCTACACCAACCTATACATAACCCGAAAATTCCCAAAATACCACTTCTAAACTCCTTTCCGCCCTTACTTGGTCGGTTCACCTGTCTCGGAATCTAAAAACAGTAAAGGGAGAGGGGTGAGAATAAATCTCAGCAAGCTATTATGAATGCAGCAATATGCCATATAAGATGCAACACATAACAAGTTGCATACACACATTGGAAAACTATAAACACCTTCCATTACCTTGGTTTACCTTTTCCCGTCTGAATCATGAGTCGTACCATTGTGGAAGTGAATACTCCACTTATTCTGTGAATGCATATCCACCAGAATCAATATCATAAATTCGAGATAGTTATGATTATAACTCATCTCTTGTGAACTGCTTAGGCATTATTCACAAACAAATCATACAACTGAGATAGTTATCGTCATAACTCATCTCTTATGAACTGCTTAGGCAATATTCATAAACAACCCCGAACAACCGAGATAGTTATTGTCATAACTCATCTCCTGTGAGCTCTTAGGCAATATTCACGGAAACAACCCCCTAACAACCGAGATAGTTATTGTCATAACTCATCTCCCGTGAACCGCTTAAAGCAATATTCACCAGAATCAACCCTCCAACAACCGGTATACCAAAGTCCAGCACATATCATAAACTTGCAATATAAATCCACACTTGGGATAACATATAACCATAAGATAAATAAATCCACACTTGGGATAATATAATGACATGCTAAATAATCCACAAAAGGGAATAAGCAATATAACAACATATCATAAACAATTCCTATGTAGTCATTACACAACTTCGGATAACCTCAATAAGAGTTCATGATCTACCTCCCAAGTTTGAACTACATTGGTGAAGTACGAATCAAGCTTAATTACCAATTTAGGACAATATTCTATATTACAAGGTCTTTATAGGAATTCATGTTAGATTTATCAAGTCGGAGTTACATTTGATAAGGCCAAATAAGATTTCCAAACAATTCCTGATTCCGTCTTAATGTGCTTCCAAAGTTCCATAGTAACCCAATTAAGGTGCCATTAAGTGATACAATTGTTCTAAGTATAACCTAGGTTAAAAAGGATCAATTCATATCCGGAAAGGTTAGATTCCAAACTTTATTTTGGTTAAGGATCATACTAGGAGGTTACTAGTGAAAATTCAGCGAAACAGGGAACTGGGCAAAATTCTGCCAACATGGGCGACCGCCCTAACCACTTGGGCGACCGCCCAAGTGGACTTCAAAGGCAAATATTGATTACGTGCCAGGCGTTGGGCGGCCGCTCGAGCCCCTATGGGCGACCGCCCAAGCCCTCCTCCAAAGCCAAAACTCGCATTTTGACCCTTTTATGCCTAGGTTTCCATTCCTTCTAACCAAGCTTAATTCAAGAACACCCAAGGATGCTTTAACCTTACCAAGTCCCATTCCAAACATGTAAACTCAAAACCAAGTAGCCCTAGATTATTTATCTCTACCCATTTCACCCATTTCAAACCCTTTTTAAATAATCTTCCTTGAACCCTAACTTCAACAATTTCATTTTCCAATCCTCCAACTTCCATTAAGGTCTCCAAGGCATAAAATCAACATCATAGAACAAGGGTAATATTTAAAAGCTCATGAACAAGTAGGAGAAGGGAATCATAACAACTCACCTTAGGGTTTTATAATGGAAGGTTGATCTTTCTATCTTGATGGACTCTCCTAGATGATCCAACTTCAATGATGCTCCTAGACTTGAATTTGGTGAAGAAATGGCTTGGCTTCAAGAATGGAGGTTGAGAGCTTCCATGGAATTCTAGGCTTTCTTTGGAAGAAGTAGAATGAATGAAGGAGAAGGAAGAAGGGAGTAAGAGGAGGTGAGGGAGTGGGACACATGGCAAGCCTAGGAAGGAGCAAGACAATTTGCCCCCCCCCCCCTCCCATCAACCTAAAAATCAAGGCTTTCATCCCTTTTTAAATTAAAATAAATCCTTGTCCAATTAATTCATCCTACCCAAATAATCTCCTTGTACTATTTATCATATTTCCATTTTTATTATTTCCCCAAGTTTCTTTATTTAATACTCAAAAATTTCTCAAAAGATTCTAAATTTACTTCTCATCCAATTTATCTTAAATTAAGAATCTAAAGACAAAATTGAACACATAAAGCTATCATAATCATTAAAAGCATATAATAAGATATTTAAATTTAGTGCCTAGGGTTGGGGTCGTCACATACATGACACTGAGAATTTTTATCAATAGCATGTTTAGGAATAATATCTAAATTCATCATTCTTTTCACAGAATCATAATTAATATGTCCTAAACGATCATGCCAAACATTTGAAGATTCAATGGAATAAGAAACGGGATAATCAATAGAACTAAAATTATTATGCGAATAAACATCAGTTTCAATTCTAATTTTAAATAAACCATCCGAGGAATAACCTTTCCCCACAAAAATACCAGAATCCAAAATTATGACCTTATTACATTTAAAAGAAATCTCAAATCCTTCTCTAACTAAACTAGAACCACTAATAATGTTGCGACGAATGTCAGGAACGTGATACACTCGATGCAAGGTAAGAATGTGCCCATTAGGAAACTTCAGATCCACGCGTTCAGTCCCAATCACCTTTGCAGCACTAGAGTTCCCCATCGTCACTGATCTACCACGCTCAGGCTGGTAAGACACAAATAGCAATTTATCAGCACAAACATGCACATTTGCCCCAGTGTCAACTAGCCACTCGTTGGGTTCATAGACAGTAAAGATTTCAGGATAAGAGGTTACATACTTTGTAACATTGCAGGTCAGAGCGTCAACTCCAGGTGCGTCAGAGTCAGGATCATCATAATCCTTCGGACCCAACACCATGTTGACGGCGGGATGGTCATCAGCAGAGCCTTGTGGTCCTTTTTCTTTCTTGGACGGGCAGTCCCTAGAAAAGTGTCCACCTTCTCCACAATTCCAAGCTCGGTTGCTTTTGGCTTCTTAAAGTTATTTTTCTTAACTTTAATCTTATCATGGTTTTCTTTATCCTTAGAGAGAGTTTTCACACCTTTTCCTTTAAACTTGCTTTTGCCAGTTACCATATTAGCAGCAACCTCCACAGGTACGCTAGGTTGGTTACCATTATGCACCTCCTGAATCGCAATTGCATTCATCAGCTCATTGAGTGTCAAGCTTCCTGTACGATGCTTGAGGGTCATACCGAATTCCCCCCAAGATCGAGGAAACTTCTCAATAATAGCCATGCCAGCGAACTTATCAGGAAGTCCCATGTCAACATCCTTGAGCGATTGCAAAATGATTTGGAGTTCGTGCACTTGGTCGGTAACCGACTTTCCCTCACTCATGCGATAATTCAGGAACTTACCCACTTGGTACTTTTCCACACCGGAGTCATCGGTGCTGTACTTCGTGGAAAGCGATTCCCACGATGGCCAGCTTGATGAGAGGAGCAGAAAGCAATAGACATCAAAGGCATTCGACAAAGCCGACGTAATGCATCCTCGAACAACATCGTCTGCTCCTTCCATCGTTTAACAATGGCCCACACTAACCGGATCATCGGCTTTCGGGCGGGACATTTGGATGACAAGACATCACGATACCATGCCCTAATTGACAAATGATCTTCACATGCCGTTGGACGAACGCTTGAAGTTCTTTCCAGCGAACTTCTCCGGAAGATCTGAGGTGTCAACTAGGGACTTAAAGGGATAACTAGAGGTACTACCAGACATGATCCAATAAAAACTATTTTCTCTTAGACGGTTGGAAATTAATTTAACAGCACCACAGATTAAACAAATAATTTAATCAACAGTAGGGGATTTATTGATCAAGTCAAGAACATACCAATTAAGATGCCAATAGCAAAACAACAGCAAGGAAACCGGGATCAGGAAAACAAACAGAAACAAGAAAATAAACGATTAGAAAACTTATCGTGAGTTGATCGAGTCGCCTTAGGAAGACTGTCCTAAGAGAAAATATTGCCCCCAATTGGTGCAACTCGGGTACAGGCAAATTTCTCCGAGGATAAAACGATCACGGACTACGTACCACAAATCAGCACACAGGTAGGTAATCACCGGCGGTCCTATCTCAGTCGCCTTGAATCTCACGAACGAATCTCTATGAACGGAGAGTAATTTAGCAATGAAAGGAAGCAAGAGAATTGATTTTCTCTTCAATCTCTCATTAAAAATTCGGATGGATGGAGTATTGTTTATATACATATGGTAAATTAGGGTTTTAGGGTCTTACTTAGGCTTAAAGACTGCCCAAATTCGGCCCAGGAAACCCACAAACCCGTCACTAGCGCGGCCGCCCTAGGCACAAGCGCGACCGCCCTAAGCAACAGGAAAATCTCATCGAGTTCTCGGCACTGACGCGGCCGCCCTTGGCATAAGCGCGGTCGCCCTCCTTGGCAGAAACTCCGACGTGTTTTCCCTTGGCCAAATTCAGTCCAAACCCACAACACAACAAGGTCATAGAGCTATGGACTTCCATACCACATATATCAAATATTCCAACAGAATATAGATTGCAAAATGTGTATACTTAGTAAATATACATAAACATGTAGACGTACATGTATAAATCATAAATATAATGTTAATATAAAGTGTAGAAAATTAATAAATGTGTTGAATTTTTGAAGTGAAAATTATCTATTTACGATGGGCAAAATGGTAATTTCTCACTGCTTATATGTGAAAGGGTGTGGGGTCCCTAAATGAAGTGCCTATTGTTTTTTATATATAGAGGCCTACCATCAACCTAGAAACTACAACATCTATAATACAATACAAGAGGGAAAAACCGCCACTTATCTAGGGTATAAGTGGTGGCTGAGATTTATTATTTCAAAACAAATCCAACGGCTTAGGATGATTCCACTCCCCACGTTCTCCCTCTCCCTCTCTCCCTCTCTCATCGACACAAACACCATTTTCTCCCCTGCCGTCTTCTCCTCTCTCTCTCCATCCCCGATCATATTCGCCTCGAGTCTTGGGAGCCTGGCCAGAATTTAAGGGAGAAACGCCGTTGATCCTTTACATCACAACCCTTCTCCCCAGTCTTCTTATTTTGGCATGGCTTAGACCATTTGTGTTGTTTCAGAGGTACGCTCACGTCATCTTTTGGCTGCAAAATTATAATTTCTTCCAATCTCCGGTGAAGTCCACTGATTCCGGCCAATCGGTCTACCCACTTCAAATCCGACAGCAAGAATTCGTATTCAACAACAAATTGGCCATTAAATCCGCCGAATCTTGAGAAAATTGGAGGAGTTGAAGGGCGGTTTGTGAAGAAACAAACTGGGTTGTGTGGGTATTTTGAGTTCGGTTTGGAGGAAGAATTTGTTTGGGTTTGTGGCTACGAAGCTTACTCAGGTCATCTTCTACTTCCGGTGAGATTCCCGGCCAAACTCGGCGATAACCCACAACTTCGTGGGTGAACTATGAGAATCCGGCCACTTCCATTATATCCGGTGAATAATTGCAGATTTTGTTCAAGTTTGATGGGTATAGAAATTCTCAAGCAAGGTATCTATTTATTTACCTTCTCTGAACTGAATTGTGGTTATTTCATTTTGTTTGCCATTGGGATTTGGTTGTTGTTACTGTGACTTTTACTACTTGGGATTGTGATTATTTGGATTGTGTTTCAGTTGATTATTGATACCTTATCTTTGTAAATTGGGTATCACTAATGCTTAACATGATTCCATAGTGGTGTTTAGTAATGGATCATCTTTGTAGAAACTACTAAAACACTTTTGTGATAACGTGATATTTTGTTCAACTTTTTGCAGGAAAATAATTTATTTGCGAAGAAACATGTACATAGAATACTGTTATGGTTGACCATCATAATGGATCCAATTTTCTTGAGAGAACAAAGAGATTGCACACTCCTTTATCACTTTTTTTTTGATAAAGTGGTGTTTTGATTATCTGTAAACTTTACATAGTGTAATCAATTTATAATGGTACATATTTTTATTATTATATATGTTTATTTAGGTTCCTTATCACTTGGTGGCTGAGGAGGGAAAATTTAATGTTCATGGGTTTAATCTAGGTGGTTTTCATCGCATAATTGTAAAGGCTCCGGTTTATATTCTTTATTTGATAATCTTTGAATTAACTTTGATTGTGAATTGTTTTACAAGTTTTAAATCAATTTTTTCTTTTTTAAGTTTTGTTTGAAAAATAAAAAAGTGATATGGTAGGGTATGTACAACCAAAAGATTCGAGAAAAATAAAACATTCAACATGGTGAATGACAAAGAAAAACATGGTGAATGACAAAGAAAAACATTGAACATGGTGAATGACAAAGAAAATGCTACGTCAACGCACTTTTAGCAGTTACTATCCCCGTCTTAAAATGAATGTCCAAAATTTTAAAAATTTACTCTTGATCTAATTGAGATCAATTTTTTTTTTTTTTTTTTTTTTAAACTCATTTTGGTTATGGTGAATGACAAAGAAAATGCTACGTCAACGCACTTTTAGCAGTTACTATCCCCGTTTTAAATTGAATGTCCAAAATTTTCAAATTTACTCTTGATCGAGATCATTTTTTTTTTTAACTCATTTTGGATGAAGGTAGTAGTATAGAGAAAACACTGATGAGATAAAGAGATATTTGAAAAGTGTCCGTATGACTTTTTATGTGCAAAAAATGATTTATGTGATTCTTTTTCTATATACAATAGAATGTAGTCAGGTGTAGGGTTGAATAGGGATTAGTTGATTTTCAATTCTCTGTTTTCAACTCACAGATTATTCACTAATATTTCATTGTTTTTTATTACTATTATTTTGACATTTTAATTTGTCTTTAGCTTACTTAACACATGATTTTTATTCTTATACTCACAATTTCATTTTTGTAATGTGTTTTTGATTAGAGAAGTTCTAGAAAATTACTTGCTAATGAGTTAAAGAGAAAGAGGAAAAGGTCGATTGGGGAGGAAGGGTGGCCCTCATTTGTGTTTTTCTGTAAGAAATCATCTGTATTCTATCTTTTAAAAGTATTTACTAAGGTATATTCATGTTAGATTATCTCATTTATTGAATGACTTGAGTGGAGACAGAGATATTCATGGATCAATCGAGATAAAAAATAAAATAAAAAAATCATGGTTAGGAAGGAAGGCAGAAATATACTTCATAAGATGAAGTCTCTATCTGTCTCTCACATGTTCTTTTAGATTCGAATGATTTTACTTGTATGTATATGAACCACTTACTCACTGCTTTGACAAATAAATGTCTTGGAAAGATGATGAAAGATAGTTTATGGTGAGTAATGGAATGGCTTGAAATAATGAGAAAGAGAGTATTTGATTGGGTGAGGATATAAGTGGAGGTACTGACCCGTGCGGTCCGCACGGGCTCAGAGTACTAGTAATATTACATATACTCTTTTCATAAATCTGAGTGAAAGATAAGGCATTCATCATTTAGAAGATTCACATCTACCTCCTTTATTTCTTCTTCTTCTTTTTAATATCAATGCAAATGGATTAAACAGGTATGTTACGCTTTCGCCTCCATTTTTTTTTCTCATACTTCTTCAAAAAATGAGTACGCATTGAATTTAACGGAATAAAAATGTTCCAAAAGAAGGTAAGTTTGTATTGGAAAAATGTTGTTTCCTTTTTTCCCATTTTAAAATATTTCAAATAAGTTGGAGGATAATTTGCGAGAGAGGAGAGCTATTGCAAAATTTGGGAGAGATGGTCTTATTTTGTTGAGGGGCAACAACCCATTAACTTTTTAAAATCTCAAAATAATAAATTTCTACTGTTTATTTTCAAAACAAACAACGTTCTATTTTCAGATTGCAATTTAATAACCTGAATTTTATACAAAATTGTAATAGTTTACCTGAGTTTTAAAACGTGTTAATCTAATTTCTAAATTTGTCATTTTGCTTCAATTAAGTGTAAAAACTAATAAATCATTATTTTTTTTAATGAAATAAAAGCCATGTATTGTGCACATGACTTTTAAACGAATTCTTTTGTCATTTTATGATGGATTATTCCAAAATGAGTAAAACACATATTATTTTGCAATTTTTCTTTTCTTTTGAGCATGATTTTTTATTAATTAAATTTATATTTACTATTCTTTAAATTATAATTATTTTTAGCAAAAATTTAATTATCTTAATATTATGTCAAAATCTTGTAAAAAACGCGTTTTTCCTAAACAATTGAAAAAACGGATTTTTCCAATCGTCTTCTCCCTGACCTATCTCTCTCGACCCAAAGTAAAATTGCTTGACCAACGCCAATCACATAATTCCCGATGGTGTCGCCCGATCCAATCTCCTTCAACGAGAAGATATCATACCTCCCCACCGCCCTTCTGACCAATGCGCGCATCACCACCACTAAATTCTCTCTCTGCAACTGCGCAGATCTTCCCTTCTTCATGACCTCCCTCATCGGAAGTCAAACCATCAACGAAGTTTCGGTGAGTCAACACCGCTCCTTTTCTAAACCTAGTGCACTTGGGACAAATACGCCTTAAAAGCCATTCAAAGCGGGGTAAGGCAATTCCAAGACCTGTTTGGGGAATTCAATGAATTCGAATAATTATATAAATTGGAATTGGGGTTTTGATATTGTAGTGAGCGATGGTGGCAAATGGCGGTGAGGAAGCGACAGCAAAATATCGATCCAATGTGTTTTCAAATGCCGAGCCATGTGTTTTGAATGCATTGTGTTTTTGAGAGCCGGCAAAAATGATTATCGGTGTTTTTGAGTGCCGGTGTATGTGTTTTTGAGTGCAGTGCATGTGTTTTGAGAGTCGGCAAAAATGTTAGTGTAAGCAAAGTGTCGGTGTTAGTGACAGAGTGTCGGTGTGAAGAGTGCCAGTTCGTTGTATATAAAAGTGCCGTGTAAGCGCCGGTGCCCAGGTTTAACAGTGTCGGTGCCGGTTACAACGACACTTTGTTAAATAATGGCTCGACACTTTTGTTACACATGCACGGCAACTTTATCACACCTGCACTTTGTTTAGCGCCATGACACAAACGGGAAAACACAAAACACGTTTTTTCTATGTGCCAGAAAAAATGCGTTTTTTATAAGACCAACTCTAATATTATAAATATGTTTCTAAAATATAATTCTTTTTACAAAAATATAAAGTAAATTAATAATATATTCGAACAATAAACATTATCTTACTCCCAAAATAGATTTCTTTCTCAAAATATTTCCTTTAAAAAATATATCCCAAAATAACAACCCTTCCAAACTACTGACCAAAATAACCCATTTTTTGAAACTCGCTACACGGTGTAGCACGTTTATATATTTTTTTGTTTAAACTCGCTATATCATTTAGCGAGTTTAAATTTTGATATTAAAAAAAAAAACTAAATTTGAACTCGCTAATTTATTGAATTAGCGAGTTCTAAGTTTCTTTTCTTCTGTGAGACACTAACCACAACCACATTACTAATTCATTCTCCATCTCGCTTTAAATTAAAAAAAAAATAAAAATATAAAATTATGTTTTAATAAAGAAAACTAAAAGGAAATATTATTTTTCCGTCTCAAATAAATACTTAAAAAAATGTATTACTGTAAAAAAATTATTTCCTTCATATAAAAAATGAATATTACTTTCGACTCAAAATGAATACCAAAAAATACTATTACATTTTTTGTCCAAAAAAGTGAACATTACTTTCTTCATCTCAAAATAATTATTTTTTAAGTGAGCAAGTATATATACTTGCTCACTTAGTATAATGGACATTGATAATTAAATTGTGAAAATTGTCAATTAGTTTAACTACAAGGGTGAATATTGCAATTATTAAATAAATTCCTTAAATTTTTCATCACCTTCCATCAAATATTTATCACTAGAATAAGTCCGTGTCCGAGGACACGTAATTTTTTTTTAATTAAGCCTGTGTCCCAGGACACTTTTTTTTTTTCTTTAATTAATTTTTTTTTAAGGGCAAAATGGAAAAAGAAAAAATGTATGAGGCCAAAATAAGAATTTCGCCACTTGCTACTGTTCAAAGAACTGTAGCAACGACATCCCTAATTTATACTATAGATTTGTCAAATTTTACATTTATCTGTTAACAGAGAGTAATGTTGGCAGCCAGAATGCTAGAAATAAAAATCTTGTAACCAAAATGAAAATATGGTGAAAGCTTGGGTACCTAACATTTAAATTTCACATCCTTAATTTCCGAGCACTAGTCTACTGGGCCACTGGCTACTGCGAATTTGACTCTGCCGAGCACCGGCGCCAACACCTCCTTCGACTCACCGGTAGTTATTCCCGGTTGGAGAGAACCTCGCCGATGCTTGCCTAGTCCCAAGTCCCATCACCTCAAGAGCTTCAGGCCAATCCATCTCTGGTATAAACTCTCTCCCTGTCTCTCTCGAACTACGACTTTTTAATTTTCAAGAAGATAGAAATTAATTTCAGAAAAAGGTAGAAATCAAGACTGTAGTTTTTGCGAGAGTTTACCGATTAAATCATTTGGGTTGTAAAAGTTTAATTTCTTTTTCATTTTGATATGGGTTGAAGTTGAAGTTTTGAAATTTGCTGTCTTGCGCACCAATTGTTTGATTAAATTCCTCATTGGAGTAGTCTCTTTTACATAAACATAAAGCTTGGATATGAGTATATATGCTGCTTTCCTTATATTTTTTCCAAACATGATCAGGTGGCCACTGTGGCGGAGCCAGGAATTTAAGGGGGGGGGGTTGCAATTTTTTTTTTTTGGAATTTTAGGAAGGGGGGGGGGTTGCAAAAAAATTTGGAGTAAAGGAAAGTAGAATCCCATTTTTTTGGGGAGCTATTTCTTTTCATATACAATACAACTTTAGACATAGTTTTTTCATCCATTGGTCTCTCATACGATTCAACATGTATAACACAATTACACGTACCAAAAAGATCAACATATATAGTTGTTCAACATCTACAAATCTTACCTACCAAATGAAAATCATAAATATAAACATTTTACTTCTCCGTCCCACTAAACGTTACACTGTTTACAACTCTTTGTGCGTCTTAGTAAAATTTACACTTTTGAATTGTTTTAATACTTCTTTATTCAATGAGACCCAAACACTTAATCCCCGTATCCAAAACAAAAATGAAACTTTTAGTGGGACGGAGGAAGTATGATTGTATTTATAGTACATATAATAGTAAAACCCATTGTTAAGAAAAAAGAGTTGGGGGGGGGCAATTCCCCTGCTTTCCCCCATGTGGCTCCGCCTATGGCCATATATCAAATTGCTTACAGCTGTAAATTTTGAATCTTTTATCAACCCACCATTTTGTATTTGTTACCCAATTTATCTAAGTGGATTATGGATATGACTGAGTTTGGCTGTATATTCATGTGAAGTTAAATCATAAGTCATTTACAGTTAATCTCTGTAGTAGATATTGAAGGGTTTATTTTATTTGTTGTTGTTGTCACATTGAAGAGATTCTGCGCTTGATAGCAATCTTATACTAGTTTATTTATTTATTTATTTTATTTTCTTACAATGTTTGCATTTTTAATAAAGTTAATTTCGGCATTCAACTTATGAAAATGCTGAGTATAGTTTGCTCATTTGTGCAGAGTGTGATCTATGTCAATATGGAACGTGTGGTGTTAATACCTTGTGATTTTCTTTACAAGTAATGATGCTAGTCCGGAAGCTACGAAATAAGAATCTGAAAGACCCTTGTGATTTTCTTTACATACTTTCTTGTCGCAATTTTGATGTTGCTGGAGTTCCCGGATGTCAGCGGGGTTATTGGAGTTGGACGCCTTATTTTAAATTTATTGGTTCCTCATGGATCAGATTGAGTATGTCATTAGAATCTCGGCATGTATTCAACCATCCTTTGCAATCTTTTTCGACAACGGCTAGCACAATTTTGGTTCAGGCTAGAGACCCCGGTAAGTTAAGTGAGGAGTTGCTGAAGGCAGTTGAAGATCAAAGATTCAGTGATGCATGGAACTTACACGAACAACATATGCAAATGGAAGGGTTTCCTAGGAAATCGGTTTTGAACATATTTCTTAATAGTCTTGCAGAAACCTTAGATTCTAATTGGCTTGACAAGGCATATGGATTGGTAGAACAAGCCATTGAGGAGCACAAGCAGAACTTGCTAGAGAAAGAGACACTAATATATATTTCTCTATGCCTTGCCCGATGTGAGCTTGCTGTTCCTGCATCTACTGTTTTGAGGAAGTTAGTTTCAATGGAACAATTCCCTCCTGTGACTGCTTGGTCAGCTATCTTAGCCTACATGTCGCAGACTTCTTCTGGAGCATACCTTGCTGCTGAATTGATTCTGGAGATAGGTTATTTGTTCCAAGATGGGAGGGTAGATCCCCGTAAAAAGGCTAATGAACGCTTGATCTTAATGAAGCCTAATACAACTGCCTTCAACCCCATTGCATTGGCTGGGTGCCTTTTACAATATTTGGTACTACAAAGGAAAGCAGAGCAGCTTCCACTTGACATGATGCCCCGAATCCGGTTTAAAAGCCGATGTAAACCTGCTTGATTTGTATGTCCCATGATATATGGAAAAAGAAATGGTCGAAGAAGAAGAGCTTAAAAAGCTAAAGAGACATATTGAAGAAGCCCTAACCTTAGTGACAGCCAATTTCGGCAGTTCTACAATTGTTTGCTTTCTTTCTGCCATTTAAACTTTTGTGGGATCTTGAATCAGCATCCTACATGGTCCTGGAAATGCTTCGAAAGGCAAAAAAAGTTTCCAAAATTCTCTTGGCGTGGCTACCACTTTGTCCTGGAAGCTGCTGGAAGTGGCAAAACGTCTGTCTTTCCTCCTTTGGTTGCTTCTAAGGAGAGCTTAAATCATGGAAGAATCGGATAACACAAAGAATTCATCCATTATAATGGAAACCATTTGTTGTCATATGGAAGAATTTTCCAGAGACCATAAGTTTCTGAAGCTCGACGATCTGGCTAAAGAATCTGCTCAATACATTGTTAGCAAAGTGCTGCAGAGGCAAGTGGAATTTGATCACAACTGAACGTGGTATTCTAAGCGACCGACTGAAAGAATATTTGTAAAAAATTCTTGGTCAAGGCTTTCCTGGAAGCAGGTAACATAAAGGGATTGGTTGAGTTTCTAGTCAAGGCAGAGAAAGAAAGATTCCCAGTATCCAATGATAATTCGAAGCTTTGGTTCATGTCATCAATGCGTGCATTAGCCTTGGATGGTTGGATCAGAGCACATGACCTTCTTGATGAAATGCAAGTGATTGGCTGGGTGTTAAAACCGGTTCCTCCTGTCTGTATGCCTCGCTCTTAAAAGCATATTGCCATAAAGAAAATGTTGTTGACCATGGTGAAGTCACCTCACTGTTAAGAGATGCCCGTAAGGCTGGGGTCCAGCTAGATGCGAGCTGTTATGAGGCATTGATTCAGTCCCGTGTGATTGACGAAGATACACAGGGGCTCTGCATCTATTCAAGGAAATGAAAGAGGCTCGAATACTCTAGAACGGGTCATCACAGAATTTGATATGTTGGTGAAGGGATGTGCAGAGAGTGGTAAAGCAGGATTGATGACAAAGCTATTGCAGGAGATCAAGGAAGGTGAGAGAGAGTGATTGTGGGGTCCACGACTGGAACAATGTAATTCCACTTTTTCTTGCAAGAAGAGATTAATGCATGATGCTGACAAGGCTCTTACAAAAATGAGAAGTTTGGGGTACAGCCTCTAACGCACAAACTTTTCATTCTCTGGTTACGGGTTATGCTGTAAATTTGGGGAAAATACATTGAAGTAACTGAACTCAAAGAGATGGAAAGTTCTTACTAGGCATTGTGGCATGAAGTTTGACCTGGAACTGTTGGATTCAGTTCTGTATACATTTGTAAGAGGTGGGTTTTTTGTTAGAGCAAATGAAGTTGTGGAGATGTTGGAGAAAGGGAAGATGTTTGTCGAGCAAGTACAAGTACCGTACACTCTTTTTGAAGTACCATAAAACTATGTGCAAGGGAAAGGCTCCCAAATTCCAGACAGAATCTCAGCTAAATAAGAGGGAGGCTGCATTGACCTTTAAGAAATGGGTTGGGCTATTTTGAAGAAGATTTTTTTAACGCAGCTTCCTAAGCTAGTGAGCATTCCCCCGCATCCTGTGCTCTGAGGGAGTTCTATACGTTATCAACAATGTTTCAAGACAACTGGTTGTGTGAATTATCTATACTTGATATGTTTCTGAAGCAATTCTTGAGCATGATTGATTTTCTCGGTCTTGGTGACTTACTTTATTTTACATTTTGATGATGTGTGGAAGGTTATTATTTTTGCACCCTTATGTTTACTTCTATCTATATGCCTTCAATTTATCATTTTTTCCCTACCTCTGTTG